>VWZW01003626.1:2138130-2233123 GCA_013397115.1 Edolisoma coerulescens | reverse complement strand
CTGGAAAGTTCAGCTTTTTTTTTTTTTTTCTTCTTTCTCTTTCATTGCACACAGAGGTTACAGCCTCCCTCCAGTGATTTTGAAGGCACAGTTCAACAGATTGCTCTCTGGAGCAACTCCTGCCACTCCTGCTCCATGCTCTATCCGGGGTGGGGAGCCAAACCCCACCACCACCGCCAGTCCCACACAGACCCTTGCACCTCTCCCCCTGCAGCACACTCCGGACTGGGGAGTGCTACATATCCTATTCCAGGAAGGCTTGTACTCCCGGAGTGCCAATTCCAGAAGGGTCTCAGTGCATTGCCAGCCTCTTCCTACTGAAGAACTGACCCCTTGCGGGGTGCTTTAGTGATACCCAGACACCCCATCCAGAAGGACGTGGCAGGTATGGGGGACTTACCTAATGTCACCCCACTGCCACGGACAGCAGGGACCACTGCTGTCTCCTTGCCTCAACCATCCCTTTCTCCAACTTAGCTCTCACTGCTCCCAAACTAGAGGATGGGAAGGAAAAGAAATTCAGTCCGGCACCTCTCCGGAGCAGGATAGCGAGTGGAACGGGCAGCTGCGGCTGCCAGGAGCTCAGCATCTCCGCCGCCTGCCCCCGGCTCGGGCTCTGCCCCCGCACACCCCTGCAAAACCCCTCTCCTCCTTCCCTGGGCTGGCAGGGGGACGGGAGCTGGGAGGAAAAGCTGCTCCGCCACAGTGCGCTAGATGGGATTCCTCATGGGAAAGCGCAGGGAAGGGAAAAGCAGAGCCCCGCGCGCACTTTCCCTTCCGATGCTCCCAATCTCGCCGCGGCACTGGAAAAGCCTCTTCTCCCCCCAGACCCCGCCGGGCAAGACCAGGCATGGTAATTTGGGCTCTCCGTAGGGCATCGGGGAAGCACCTCTGCGGNTCTGCGGGCGGCCCCGCTCAGCCCCCGCGCTTCCCTGCGCTGCCCCCGGAGTCCCTCCGCCGCGGCGGCTGCGGGAGCCGCGGTGCCCCCGCCTCCGCTCCGTGCTCCGGAGGATGCTCCAGAGGATGCTCCGGAGGATGCGGCGGAGCGGGTATTTGGTGCATCGCTGCCCGGAGGGGATGGGACAGCGTGGGCTNTGCGCGGCAGCGCGGCCAACTTTCGTTCTGCGGCGCAGCAGGAGCAGCCGCCCGTCCCTCGGTGTGTAACCCCCGCCCCGGGTGAGTATGGCAAAACCTCCCCTCTCTGAGCCCCTTCTCCTCCTCCTCCTCTCTAGGCCTTCCTCCCAGCCAAGTCTGCTCTGTTCCCCTCACACGCCGGAGCTCAGCGAACCTCGGCGGGCACCGCTCCCCTCGCCCCAGCCCCGCTGCCCCACACCCTGCCCTGCCGCGGAGCGACCCCGGGACTGCTCCCCCCGCCACGGGGGCACTGCCAGCACCGAGCCGGGCACAGCTCCCCAAGGCGATGGGGAAGCTCCAGCAGATCTGGAGAACTTCAATTGTTTGTGTGTTTTATTTTTTAGCGTAGCGACGAGCACACCGGGCTGCATCCCACGGCATTGGGGGGTGTTCCCTGTTTTCCTATTAATCCTGCGTAATAGGGGTAAGCGGTGTTCATTCACTCCTCTTTCCATTCCCAGCTGGCCTGCTAGCCAAGTCATTTGCCTAAAAGCGTCTCTGTCACCACTACTTTCTAGATGCTTCAATATCCACGGCTCCAAATGCTGTTGGGAAATCACATGTCCCGTTTAGATCACCGCTTTCCTTTGCCTTTACAGGGAGAGAGACAGGAGGGCATAAAGCCCTGGCGCATTTTTGTTGCCTCCACCTCTCTGGGTTAAGGCTTTTTTTCTCTCACTGCTTGCTTATCATTTGTTATTCATACTCCCAAAACAAGCCATGCCAAAAATCTTTGCTTAAGGAGAACGTTCAAGATTTAAAACCCACATTAACTGACTTGAGCCCATATTAGGTTTTTTCTCCAGCCCTGTTTTCTGTTCTTCCACAACATTTTATTGGTCTTCCAAACTCACTTTATTTTAGTATATCCTAGTGGGATTCACAGAAGACTTTTTCTCTTCTTCTAAACATCTGGTCCCTTGTTCATTCCTGAGTTGATCTGGATTGCAGGGAGGTTTTGTATCTTAGAGAAAAGAGTTTCTTCGAGAAAAGAGTTTTAATGTAATAGGCACTGGAGGACAATTCATACATAATCAGCAGAAAGAAATAGCCCCAAATTATGATCACCCTGATTCTCCAGAGTGTTTTTCACCTATACTTCCTTGAGAACAGAAGTCTCTAAATCACATTCATTATGCCTTTACCAAGTAACACTTTTTAGGTCTTTCCATTCTGCTTGTACAGGGATATAACTTTAGGGGGCTTGGCTTGCAACCAAAGATATTTCAGCTCCTACAGTGCAAATTCATCAGTCATCATTGCTACTGATTGGAGGTACCAGCTAATTTGGACGGATGGTGAATTCCTGCTGAAATACAGGTTTTTAGTGACCAAATGTATTTGTGAAATAGGGGGAAATTCAAAAAGATTTGTTAGGATCTTTTTTTGGAAAGAAAAAAATTTCATTTATACAGAATGAACGGGGGAAGGCATTTCTGGATCATCAAGTCAAATTTTCTCACTTCCAGGTTTCCTTCTGACACTTCCAAAATGTGCTTCTTTCCATGATGTTATCAAAGTGACCTTCAGTGACATCAGGGAAGTAATAATTTCCTCTAACACTGTTCCTCTACTTTCACCATTCTTCAAACTAAGCACGTTCTTCACTCAGCCTGGGAAGACCATGGGACTTTGTGTCTGTGAGGAAATCAGGCCTCATTTGGTTTACTTGAATTCTGCAGCAGAACCAAGAAAACTAAGTAGAGGAGCAATCACAATCCAACAATGACAGAGATTGTAACCATTGCTACAGACCAGGGCATAGTTCTCCCTCTTTTCTAGTCAGCCTCCTCTCTTGCCCAAAACCACCAAAGAATTTACCAATACTCTAATTAACTCATAATTAACTAGTGTTAATTATGCCACTTCCCTGTTGCGATACATCTGCCATAAATTGCCCTGTTCCTTTTGCGGGGAAGCCGATGACTGTGCCTGATATGGTTTTGATATTTGCAGCTCACTGGTACCCTGCTGATTTTTGGAGAAAGTTCTTCAAATAGCAATAGCAAGGGGCTTGTGGTGGGGCAGGTGGACTGCAGCAGGCTCGCTTGTGATTTGGTGGTTTCTCTTCAGGTGCAGCAGCATCACCGAGAGTCCTCTTCAACAACAGGTTGCGCAGTGCATCCTTAATGCATTGGGCCAGCACATTTCACAGCGTCATGTGGGAAGAAATTGGGGGGTTCACGCTATGTGTCTAGCAATGGTAACTAACCTTTCTTTTTGTTTCTAAAGGTTCTTTCCTCCACAGCTCATGGAGATGCACCTCAGCAGGAAAGCTGCTGTGCAGACAGAAGCACAAAGCGCTGCACTGACAGGGAGCAGCACGAAGAGATATTTGGAAGGGGCAAAGCTGGGGAGGAAGAAAAATCCCCCTCACTTGGGTCTGATGGCTGTTGGAGCAGGGCAGCCCATGATGTCTTGGGAGCCTCCATGGTCCTCCAGTTTCTGTCTGTGAGGAGCGAGGGATTTGGGAGCCATCAAGGCAGGATGTGAAAAGGAAATGCCACCTGGCAGCAGAAATTACCAGAGTTGTACAAACAGCTCTTCTTACAAAATGGAGGTTTGCAGGAGTCAAGGATGGGATGAGACTTTGCAGGCACAAATCACTATAGCTTCAGGGAAATCACTTCACCACGAGTCACTCTGACCAGGGCTGTTACAGGGGTAATGCTGACCCAACAATTGGCCACTGCCTTCAGTGGAAGCACCTTAAGGAAGAGCACCTGGCTGGGCAGTCACACAGTCCTGATCTTTGCTCCCCTGGGTGCTCTGCACCACCTCAGCAGTCTGTCTGGGAGAGTCCTTGGAGACAGAGCTGCTCTGAAAGCCTCAGGGCCAGAGCCACATGGGAACCATCACAGTGTGAGAGCAGGAGTCTCTTGGTCTGGAAGCCACACATCCAATGCTTCAGGAAGAGAGCTTTGTGGTAGCCATGAGGATTTCAGGAGAGTCATTGGCTGGTACATCTGCTGATGTGCTCAAATGCTCGTGGGAGAGTCAGGTTACGCTGTGGTCCTCAGCTGTCCAAAGTCAAAGTCTAGGATATGATGCATGCTCAGGACACCACGAGTAAGCAAGTGGAAAGACAGTGCCTTGCAAGTGCATTCCTGGTCTGTAGGAAGAGCAGCAGCACCACCTATCACCGGAGAGGGAAGGAGAGAGGATAGACCAAGTGCTACTCCTCCTGCCTGTTCTCGGTACAAGACTGGAGCCCAGGTTTTCTAGATCACCACAGAGAAACTTCTTTCTCCCAGCAGAAGAACCCACCCAGCTTAAATCTTTCACTGCACTCCTTCTGCTAAACCTTCCTGTGGTGCACAGCCAGAAGAAGGAGGTGGAGGGGATGGAAAGGTGAAGGTTTTGGAGGAGAAGGGCTGAGAGCTGGTATTTGCAGTGATAATGAACCAGAATAAAAATAATAACCTTCAGATCTACAATACCCAAAGAATTGTTCATCACTCAGAGGTCCAAGGACCCTGTGCTCCATGTTGTGCAGGGCTTTTGTCTTGTGGGTTCTGTCAGTCAAAAATCCTGGCACCAGAATTATTGGTATGGTATGAACCATATGTAGCTTGATCGTAATTCGGAGTGATGGAACAGAGCAATCAGGAAGTAGCCCAAAATCTGTGATTTCTTCTTGCCAAAGGCAAAAAGAATCTTTCCATGTAATTGGATCCAACCCCAAAGGCGTAGCCAGGAGTGCTTTTACTCTGAGAAAAAAAAATTCTGAGAAAGAAAAATTGGTTAGCTGGAATGGCTGAGCTGTGTGGGTGCTGAAGTTTCTGTTGATTTGTTTGCTGGTAGTTCTGAAGCCAGAATAAAAATGAGAGTTTGGATTAAGCCAAGCTGAGCACGTTTTTTTCTTATTCTGTATTCACAGCAAATCGACAAGCAAAAGATACAATTTTTTGGCTGAGTGAATGATATAGCTTAGCTCAAGATCAAATGTTTCATTGCTTTGAAGTCTTCTTTATAAACTGGATATGCATACTTACTTGCAACAGAGGGAAAATCTAAACACAATCACTGTCTGCCTAATTAAACTAGGAGTGGCTGCTAGATATCTGACAGGAGGATGAAGGAGGTCTTTGCATCTGGTGCTAAATTAATTTGCAGGGACCTGTTAGGAAAAAGTGGGACAGGACAAACATTTTATATATTCCAGTCTCTAGAAGCGGTTGTTGGTATCTCCTTTGCCTTAGACAAGTTGCTTGAATTCAGCCAAAGTGGCCCAGTTTCTCATATGTCCAGGAGCTGAGAGACTCAGAGGCTCAGAAAAAACATGCACTGCTTTTATTTTGCCATCTGCGCCTTGCCTCACTGCATACAGCTCTCATGTTTGAACTTCTTGGGATTCTTCCAGGAAGCCTTACAGCAAGTTCTGGCACCAATGCTTTCCTGTCCAAAAGGTGGCTCTTTGACCAGCATGGGCACCTCCAAGGGAGAGGGAACTGTGTCATTTTTGTGCTGCCTTGCACTGGCCTTTGGAGGTAGACAGGAAAGGCACAGGTTAGTGCTAATTGAGATGTGGCCATCTGTCAGACAGAAAACATGCCAAGGCCACCTTGTGACTTTTTTATAAAGGTAGGAATCAGCCACTGGTGAAATATTTAGGTGCTACAGACCTTGAATGGAGTCAGACAAATATCTGAGATGATAAAGGTTCCTCTTGGATGTGATTAAGGATCTCCTGAGCCATCTAGCACCTCACCTTAAATGCCTTTTCATCCACTGTGAAACTGCTTTGTTGAAATCAGACACCTTTTTGGAGCTGAGTGCCATGAAATTTGACCCATTATGGATTGCTCAGGGACCCAATAAGTAGGGACCTGTATATAAACACGGTAAGAGACAGTCCTTTCCCCAAAAATCTGGTACTTTAGGTAGCCAAGACAGTAAAAGCGGGGGTTGTAGGCATCTAGTCCTGTAGGGGATCTCAGACCTGGATTTATATCTGGGCATGTTGATGGGTTAAATTAATTGCTGATGGATAAAGTTAAATTGATTGCAGATTGTCACACTGAGTTGGCTCACCCCCTTAAAGAAAGATTATTGGGTGTGTGGAGAAGTCCTGGATCATCCAGGCAGTGCCAAGGGACTCAACTCAAGTCATCTGGGGGAGATACAACTCTCTGGGGCAGCCGCTGGCAGCAGGAGGATGCTGAGCTGAGCCTTCTGTGTCTGACTCCCACCTTGGCAATTATGATTTAAGGAGAATGCCAGGCTCTTCTCCTGCTGCCTGCAGCCTACACAGTGTGGGTGAAGCCCCATAGCTTAGAAGCCTGAACAGCAGCTGTGCACGAAGGACATGATGGGTTCCAAATTCTCCATCATCCTTCAGATTTAAACTAGTCAGCGCCTGTCCTGTAACATTAGAAAAATGCTTTGGTCTTGGCAAAACCAAAAGAAAATGCCTTTTTCTTTCTGCACTTACAGGCTGTGAAAATAAAGAGGAGTTCAGATTGCCACTCCCGGTCTCCTGCTGCATCTCCCATGCTAAGGACACAGTCCCATTGCTCCTCAGGATGCCTGACAAGAGGCTGCAGACCTGTTAAGGCATGGAGGCAGTGACAGGACCTGCCCTCAGTCTTGTCTACCTGGACAGACCATGGAAAAACTGCTGGACACGACAAGAAGAAGGTCCTGAACATGAGAGAGAACAGGAGTGAGAAGCTGGTGAAAGCTGGAGATAGCTCCACGAGAAACAATCAGATTTCCCTGGTGGGGAGGAGAAAGATACTGATAGGAAAACCTGTGGAAGGGCAAAGGTGAGGAGACAGGCCAGAAGGATGGGACGTCATGGTTTGTGAGTAGTGTAGCTGAGGAGAAATGGCTTCAATACTCTTCAGTAGCCCCACAACATTTCACTAGATCCACTAAAGGAATTAATCCATCTGGCTGAAAAATACCTAGCTGCCAGGAATCCTCACTGAATTAACTGATTGAATTGCAGAGGGGAACACAAATTTATCTTTCTTATTAATTTCCTTTTGCTTACCTATCTTTTATATATGATGAGTGTTTTGGTGTTTTTTTCACATGGAGTAGCTGTTAAAGAGAGAGGACAGGTTTTTCCCAAAGCAAATGTCCTAACAAATACCCTAGAAGTACTCTGGAATCTCTCTGCATGTCCTGTGTGATGCAGAAAGCCTAGGAGCTTGTGTTCCTGGTGCCTTAGCTCCCAGGATGGCATTCTGCTCTGACTATGGAGATGTTTTGAGGCAGGCATGCTCCACTTGTCCTAACCTAGCCAGAACTTCCAGGCTCAGAGCACCAGGCTGTGAGTCAGGATGTGCACAGGAAAGTTCCTCAGAAGCCTCAAAGACCCTTATGATTCCAGGGGAAAAAAAAGCATGATCTTGGGGAAAAAAACCAGATTATTTTCTCTTGTCCTTCCCGTTCATTGGAAGAGGTCTGGATCCCAAACTCCTTTTCACCTTACTCATCAGTGTCCCAAAAATCAGACCTCTTTTTCCCTACAACGAGGGGATCACCTACAGCTTGTGGTTCTCTGCTGCTCTCTTTGCATATTATAATATATATTTGTGTATATATAGCAGAATTTTGAGATCCCTTCTCAGAAAAGAGATCTACAGTGGAAAAGGAAGATATTTTCCACGTAAAGACAATATTAAAGGTAGACAGGGACATGTCAGGGCTCTGGTGTTCAAGAAAAATCTCCCAACTGAAATCAGTGAAGGGTTGTGCTTCCAAATTGATTGCATGCTTCTGTCCTTAGGATCTGGGCATGGAATCAAAACTGATGAGCCAACAAAGCAGCACTGAGCTGCTCCTGTGAGCAGTCACCATCAATAACGAGAAATACTAGGAGAAGTAGTCTTTGAAATTCCAATCACAAGGAACATCATTTAAAAGGAAACTCGGGAGGAGCAGAAATACCATGCACCATACATTAATTGTCATGCACATGACAAAATCTTCAGCGTTGCTGTTACTTAGCAGCATTAAATTTATTCCCAGGTTATTAATACCATACCAGGGATGAAGTAATTAAACTGGCAGCCCATTTCCTCCGAACTGGAGGCCAGGCCTTCAGCTGGTGTAAATCAGAACAGCTACACTGCAGTGACTTGGTTTTACAACCAGTTGGGAAGCAGAGCCATTTATTCTAAAAAGGGAGAGCCGAAAAAGAACTCGAACCCTTCATCACTCCATGTTATCCCTTCTGCCCCAGAGTGAGGGTAAGCAAGCAGGGCTAAAGTGACTGCTCACCTGGAACTGCTCCCAGAGCACACTGCAAGCAATCTGCTCCCAGCAGATTTAACAAATTAAATTTGGAAGGTTAAATATTTAATAACATGCTAGTGATTTCTTCCAAATGGGCACACCCTGTATCCTATTCCTTTTATACCCAAACCTACCAGAAATACTCACAGATCTGTTTTGACAGAAATTAAGTGGGCAGGAAAAGAGCTGATTTAGAGGTCGTCACCCTGTCCTCCCCTTTCAAGCCCTCTAGCTTTTTGCCTGCCTGCCTTCCTGGCCACATTTTGAGACATTCCTTCAGTCTGACCCAAGTTCTTAAGCTCCTGTGGCATCCCAAACTGCCAGAGGTACCAGACGTACATCATCTTGTTGTATGGTTGCAAAAAACGTGTGCATGTTCAACAGCCACCTCTTCCACATGAATTTTTTTTGCCTTTTTTTTTTCTCTTTTTTTTTTTGTTTTTCATTTCTTAGGTAGAGTTTTATACCCTTCTTTTGTCAAGGCTGAGTTTTGCAGGCACCATCTGGCCCTGAATTAAAAATGGCAAGTTTTTCCATTAAAATTGCTTTTCAGCAGAAATTCTTTGAGGTTTGGGAGGGTTTTGTGGTTTTGTTCTCTCCTTCTTTCTTTCCAGAAGGTGTTTGTTCTCATTAAGAACTTTGGCTTCCAAAATGAAAATCTAACCTTTCTCCACAATGTTTACGTGTTGCAACTCCTCACTTTTTCATTTATTGAAAACTGCAGTGTTTAAGGGCATATTTTTTTGGGGGCATATTTTTGGAAGAAATATCACAACTTCTGATTAAGAACCCCTCCATATTTCACAGCTCTTTCCACATTCCACATGGGGCTATCCACTTAAATATACTTTGGATGAATAACCTAATACTTTTGAAGTCCAAATATCTGTATTTTTGGTGCTAGATCATTGCCAATCTTCTTCTTCTACTGACAAAATACCACTATGTTACACCAGTTTTTATGGACGTCTCAGAAATTTTTCTTTGCTTGATTAGTACAGATTGTCTCTTTCACAATACCTTGTCTCCATTTTAAATGCCTCTTACCTGCAACCAATCGGTCTGCCACCTTTATCCACCTCTTGTAATCTACCTGTTCTATAAATTACTGGAATCACTGGGACAGGAACCCTCCTCTTTCTCACATTTCTGTGTAACACTTACAAGGGAGGCAGAGAGAATCTAAGGTTTTGGATTTACAGCAGTCACTGCTTCATAATTAATGAATGATAATATTATTGAAAAGGTGGGTTTTCCCTCTTCTTTCAGTCCAAAAATCTCATTTCCTCCAGGGAAATGCAGTGCAGGGTCCCATAGGGAAATTTTCTACTGATCACCAAGAGGAAAACTGACAGCAAATTATGCTGAGCATATAAAATGCAGAAATCAGTCCAGGCTGCTCAAGACAGTTGACAAGGCAGAGCTACTGGATCCAAATTGCTACATCCAGCACAGTTCTAACCTCAGAGGTGGTCAGTCAAAGCTTTGTGTGATACTCCTACCACCTCAAACTGTTGAAATGTCCAACTACGACACACCTACAGAAAAGGCAAGGAAGAAGACGTTCACATTTTATGTAAAACAGCTTCAGCTGGGGTGAATTGGCATGGCTGATGTGATTAGATTGATCTTCATCAGGTAAAACCCTAAGGATCCTACGGCCCATGATCCTATCCTAACTCTACTTTTTGAAAAGTATAAAACATGAACAGTTGGCTTTACACTTAACAAAACCAGAAGTATGCCCATAATCTCAGTTTTTCATATGCCAAAAGACTTGGATGCAGACTGCAGACTGTGATTTCAGGTACTTTAGTAATGGTTTGAGTTTGGTCCATCTTTCTTCTCTGGCTGAACATATCTTCTCTCATCATTATCACTGCTTCATATTTTTGTGGAGGAAGCTAAGGAATTTCAGTGGAATAATTCTCTGGGATGCACTGAAACCCAAAGGTCTCATTTTTAGGGCCAGTTAAACAGGTGGAATGAGAAAGTATTCAAGAATCTTGGAAAAATCCTGAGGTAATTGTTGTCTTCCATCCCTGAAATCTGAACCTTCAAGGAAAATGTTCACTGCAAAGGCACATTTAAAGAGCACTGAGGCACTTTGATGGAGTGTGTGCCTTGGTCTTTCCTCTCCCACCACTGCTTTGCTGCCAGAGAATGTTATGCCTTGGCTTCTTCAAACACAGATTTTCCAAGTGTCTGAAGTATCAGCTGGAGTATTCTTCTAAAATCACTCCCTGACACTCCTGTCCTGGGTAGGACACAGTACTTCTCCCACTGAAGGATCATGAGTTTCCCTAATTCCCTTGGACTTGGGGGTCTGCAGTTTGCTCCACAATGACCCTTGGGCATAGTTTTGCTCCAAATGTACTCATTGGGGTAGACTGCTGTGTTCATCTCCAGCCTAATCCAGTTGGTCCTCTGGCATTTCAGTGTTAAAGCAAACTTCACCAAGGGAGGGAAGTTAATTTTCAGCTGTATGTTTCAGTATTTCCAGGCCTTGGCTGAAGTCAGAATTTCAAAGAATCATAGAATCACAGAATAGTTGGTCTTTGAAGGGACTTTTAAAGGCCATCTAGTGCAGCCCCCTGCAATAAGATGGAGACATCTTCCACTGGACCAGGTTCCTCAGAGCCCCATCCAACCTGACCTCGAAAGTTTTCAGCGATAGGGCATTTACCACCTCTCTGAGCAACCTGTTCCAGTGGTTCAACACCCTCACCATAAAAAAATTCTTCCTTATACCTAATCAGAATGTCTCTTCTTTTAGGGCAGATTTCTTCAGAGCTTTATATTTCCTAAGGGAGGGTAAAAATCACCTCAGTGATAGCAGAGGCTTGATGTGTGCAGAGAGGCTTCAGAGGAGCCTCCGGTCCAGCTGAGATGCTGCTGATGGACAACGGAGGTAAAGGCATTACTCCAGGAATTAACTTGGCCCCTGAGCAGACTGTAGGATGCTGGCACCAACCCTCTCCAGGTTGGGAGATGGTTTCCACTGGGACACTGAGAGCTGTAGCTCCCAGCTGACCCTCTATTTGAGCCCAGCAAGAAATGCAGGGCCTCAGAGAAGGAGCAGCTACAGCACTGTAACCACAGTCACAGAAGTTTTTCAGAGGTATGAACTTGTCCTCATTGCTGGATGAAATTAAGTTGAAAGCTGAGGCTGAGGCTCCAGTTGTTCCCTGGAGTCAGGACTGCCCTGGCCAAGAATGGGAGGCTGTGCCAAGGCTGTTGCTTTCTCTTGATCACCCTTCCCACAGGTCCTGTGTCTGTCCCAGGATGGATGCCGAGCAGGGGCAAGTGGAAACACTCAGCCAAGTGCTAAATATTTTATGCTGTTGCCTGATTGATTTTAAACAGTGCTTACTTGGCAACGCCCCCCAGGACTGGTTATGTAAGACTGGATGTGTTTGCTCCTAATGCTGGGGCTCATAAAGCCCTCGTGCGCTGGTAACAGCTGAAGAGCCTGCATTTAAAACTGGAGCTGCAGCACTGCTTGGCTCACATTGCCAGCTCTGCCCTCCACCCCCAGGGCCCATGGTGGGATGGCAGTGTCACTGTCCCCAGCAGCGAGTCACCGCAGTGCACAGTGGCCAAGTCTCAGCTGCCGTCCTTCCCCCCCAAGGCTGGCTTGAGCAAGGGACATCTGTGTGTCCAAACTTGTGTTTGTGGCCTCTTAATGTCTTCTGGGATGTTTCCCCACTTCAGGAAGCTGCAGGTGCCCCACTCCACTTGGACTGGGTGAGAAAAAGCATTGCAGGACTCCTCTTGGCATTGCAGAGACCTGCTGCTGCAGGAATCTTTAAAATCACCTTCTCACGTGACGAAGAGTGTTTCAAGCCTGTGTGTACTCAAAATGATGTTCAGTTGGGAAAAAAGGGCCAGGTGGAGAAAAAACCTCCAGAGATCCCTTGTCAATACCACACAACTTTGTTGTTTTTAAGTTTTGCCTCATTATCTACAATAACAGGGAGGGAGAGAGATAAAACTATGCAACACTGGTGAGATCAGTTGTTGTCTTGCCAGATTTTCAGAAAGAGCCACAAAGGAGTCTCAGAAAGGAAAAAGGATGGCATAACAAACATGGCCGAGTTGCAAAACAGCAGCTTTGATGGGTGAGATGGGAAAAGCTTGTTTTTTCTGGAAAATAACGTACTTTCTATTGCACTTTTTCACAGTCCATTCAAAAGGTGAAGGACCAGCCATTACAGGCAGCAGCATGGGCCAGCATCTCAGCTGCCATGGATGACAGAGTCTGTCCATCAGCCCTCGGGGTACAGCTGCTTGCTCTTCCCAGCATCCTGCCAGGAGAAGTGCCCTGGCCAGACAGAGACTTTGGCAGCCCTCAGCCCTTTGCACAGCTGCAAGGAGGAAACAATAGAGCTTTCCCAGCCCCTGCAGCAGCCTACAGCACCCTCTGTGCATTTCTTTTAGGTTTCTAGTCACAGATCCCATCAGAGCTATGGAGAAACTTGGAGCTGCTGTGGGCAGTGGAAGATGACCCACCCATCTACCTTTTGTCATTCCTGGTCTGTTTGTATCCTGGGAAGAACAACTTCAAAGATCAACTGTTTCCTGCTGGTGATGTGAGATTCCATTAATTTGTGCCTTGCTGGAGTGTGAAGCTCCCTGGCACACTTTAAATTTCTAACTGGTTGTTATATCTAAGGGGAACCTGACTGGGCAGCTGCAATCTGATGGCACTACCTACAGGGAGACAAAGAAGGGCAAACTCTGTCTCTTGGTGAGAGAGCTTTGACTGTTTAGAAGATGATGAGGAGCATGGGGAGGCTTCTTAAACTTTTCTCATTAGCTCATTTCAGTAATTGAGACTGGTGCTAGCTGCATGCTTAAGCAGACCATCAATCTCAGCTCTGTATGCCACCAAATCTCTGGCAAATGGGGAGAAGCTGGGCTAGGCTGGCATAATAAATCTGCCCTAATCATCACATTAAGGGTTATCTTCATGGGACTACTGTTATAAATCTGGTTATAAAGAAGAAACTAAATAAGGAGCATTGGGGGGAGTCTTATGCATGTCAGGAAGTATTTTCTGAGTTGTCTCAGTATGAGGCTAAACATATCTGTTGAAACATTTTAGTAGGCAGAAAAGTCATTTTTTGACAAGATGAAAATTTTCCCATCCCATTTGTGTTACTCTTTTATTTTTACTTCATATGCTGTATTGAGCAATAAAGATTTTCAGTCAATTTATTTCCAAATAGTTCTTTCTAGCATTTGTTCTTTGAGGGGGCTCATTCTTTCAGCTCTCTTGGTCCCCAGCTTGTGGCTGTGATGCCTTAGGTTTTAACTTTTATATTTTCAAATCCTGTATTGCTTAGTGTGTAGCTCTGAAGTCTCTTGTAGCCTGTTAGCTGCTGTTCTCTTATGCGGGTTAGAAAAAGCAAAGCCTCTCTAAGTTTGCTCTCCAAGGACACCCAGATCATCCTAGGCCCAAAATGTGTAAACCAACATCTTTAGGTGGGGGGTAAGCTTGGGGAAATGACATAATTAACTGAAGTTTTAATTGGAGAATTAACCCTGATATGCAAATGAACCAAACTTATAAAAGTGCGAAGAACTCGTGACTCGGGGTCCACCTTGGGTGTCACTTCTGGCCTGCCCAGAGTGTACCTTTGAAGGCCCTTCAAATAAATACCTACCTTTATCCCCTTATTCCTGTCTAGTCTCTGTTTTTTAGGTGGGCACTTTAAGCATCACTGAGGGTCAAGGGACAGTAAAGCCTTCAGCACTTCTTTGGGAGGTGAATAACCCCATGCAAAAAAGCATTGCTTAAAAGCAACCGGGACCCCAGCATAAAAAGAATTAAAATTTATAACATCTGAGTTGTACTGACTGGGTGATCTGGTGATGCCTTCTGCTCTCCAGGGGCCACATTAGAGATCTGGCCATGTCCATCTCTGTGTGGTAGTCCACTGAACAGAAACCAGGATGTCTTTTTGGGCCCTGCAGGCATGGGGATGGCAACTGCTGTGCAGCCCAAAACTTGCTGTGAATCATCTTCCAGGTGCACCAAGGTGGGCATGGCTTGGGTCCCTCAGTACCAGCCTAGGAAGGTTCTTCCAGCTCTTCTCCAACTCCTGGTCCTCCTACCCCCTGCAGGGACTTGGAGGAGAAATGAGGGAAAGCTATTAGCTTCATAATTACTGTTCCCTTCACGTTCATTTTTTTTAGACGCACACCATTGGATTTTTGTGTTAGGGGGGTTTGAAAAGCTATTCACACAAAAGAAAGCATCTGGAATAAAAACATCTCCAAAGAAAGCATTTTGCATACTTTCCACTAAGACAGCAGGGTTTGCACTTGGCTGCAGGACCTGCCTGGCATTGCCTCCAGCAGCATCTGCCCCAGGTGGATGCCTGGAGCAAGAGCTGCTGACTGACAGGAGCGGCCAGGAGAGCTGGAGAGGGTGCTGTGACTGCAGAGCTGCTGGGTGAGGCTGATGAGAGTGACCTCATATAGGGGTCAAATAGATAAATATTCAAATTTGACTAATATTATATTTGATTAGTAATCAAATAGATTAGCTATTTACATTGAGTATGAAGGGGAAATTTACTTTTTAAATTTTTTTTTTCATATTTTAGGCAATAGATATGCCAGGAAAAGTAGCCTGAGTGCATGAACCGGACTCATCCCAAAGGAATGGAGGGGGCAAAAGAGGTTTGCTGTATTGTGGGGTGGAAGTAGGAAACACAAGGGTAAGTGGGATATGTCAGAGAAAAATCAACAAAACATCATAAATTAATGTTCTTGGGAGGCCTGTGGGTAACTGGAAGCTTTACTCGACCTATGTTTTTTTGGAAATGCAGTAAACAAGGTCGCCCTACAAAGATCCCTCATAAAATCCATCAAGGCTAAACTGGGTCAAGCGTTTCACAGATTCACAGTCAGTAGGCGTAAGGGTCTGTTTTCAGAGAGCAAGAGATCACTGAAGATGCCTTCCCTTCCCACTGACCTGTGCTACCCGTCATATTCACATGGGACATGAGGAAGAACTTGGGCAGTGGAATTGCCAAGAGTACAGATGACAAAGAATTACCTGGGATGGTGATGGAGATTCAGTGAAGATTGGGGAAAAGGTTTCTGGAGTCAGTCATCTGCAAAATGGCAAAGGAAATCCAGTGTCAAATGGAAAGAAATAATATAATGGAAAATAAACCTTACAATACACTAATAGTGCATTATAGTTCACACTCACAATGCAGATTCAGAGTTAGTCTGGAGAATAGCACTGACAGTGCTACCACCTTCCTCAACATCAGGCATCCTCCCTGTCAGTCAGTCTTGTATTTTGGAACATCTGTGGTCTTGCAATAAAGCCAAATTCCAATCTGCATGCATTCTGACTCCCACGAAATTCCTGACACTGTCCTCTTGCCTGTATGAACATCTTTGCATCTGCTAAAATTGTTCAGATTTGCCCATTTTTCCATACAATCCTGTGTGCCCCGTGGAACAGGTTCTTCAAAAGGCAGAGAAAAGACCAGGGGCAAGCAGCATCCTGCCTTTTATCAAAACCTTTCTGTTATGTGGGATTGCTGTATACACCTCCTGAACAGTGTGGAATTAAACATCCCATCTTACAGGTTGGCTTTAATTTTCATTTAATTTACCCGTGATCCTACAGCTTCTGTTTTATTTCCAGTGCAGTGTGTGCTGAATACATCAGTTTTATTAGTATGGCCTGCTCATATAATCTCACAGTCTGTTGATCATCTTAGTCCTAAATAACCTCATGTTCACAGCCTGTTTCTTGTGGTACCCTCTTCATCCTTTCTTTGAGAAAGGATGATTAGTTTGCCACCTTCTTCTTAAGAACTAAAGAAAAGAGAAAGGGAAAAAACCTACACATTTTCCTTATGACATTCTCTTTTTCCAACAGTTCCATCACTGCGTGCTGCATTTGTTGTCTTTCTAATGTATCCCTGGAGCAGGATTATGCTTCTTTGCCAAAGTTTTGGCCTGTCAGTTCCCCACTGTTTATACAGTTATCACTAAACGTTCCTGTCATATCTTAACCTTGTTGTTTTTTTCCCTTCATCTTTCCCAGCACTCTGTAACCTGCTCTCACCTCAGCACATGGCCATTAACATACAGAGCACGGCTGCTGCTGTTGTTCTTCTCATTATTACCATAATGGCTCAGGCCAGAGGAGAGAAGCAGCTTTGGGCACTGTACAAATAACAGACAATCCCTGACAAAAAGAGAAAGCTCTAATGTTGTTCAAAATAATTGTGATATCACTCCTGTGAGTATCCCCGCTCTTCCTTTAAAATATTCATTTTTAGCCATTGGAAAGCTACTAATAAATGCAATGTGTTATCCCTCTGGTTTTTTTGACAGAGTGTCCTGGGTACAGAGACAGGGGGGTGGAGCTTTTAGCCCTCTCTATTCTGTGCCATGCACTCTCTTCAGGAAGTGTTTTTATTTGTTTAGTGGTGAATACCCACTTTTTGTGGGTAAAACTCTCTCTTTTGTACACTCTTTTATTAATAATGTTGTGGTTATTGCTATTTTTCAGTAAATTTGGGTTCCAACCTATAATTTCTCCCAGGGTTCCTCCATTATGGGAAGAAACGGGGGGGAAGAGGAGCAGCTTTAATGGGTTTAATTTCTCAGCTGGATTTTAAACCAGCCCACAGAGCTGAGTATCGTGCATTATCCCTTCCTCAACACCTCACTTTCCAGCTACTTTCAGTAATGGCATCGGAGCCACAGCAGGTGAATCCCCACACCACTTCCCTTGCATTGTTTCCTTTCTCCTTAATTTATTTGGGGGATTGTCTATACTGAGCCATTTCATAGAAGTTTGGTTTGGCCACTGTGGCATAGAGCAGCAAGATTTGGGGCCTTGGTAACGTGGGGCTGGCACCCAGGACAGACCTCCAGGATCAGCAATGAATCACGAAGTAGGAGGGAGGGTGTCAAGGGGGTGGCACCAGATGCTCTTTAAGGTCCCTTCCAGCCCAGACCATTTTATACTACAATTCTATGATTTCTCTGTGTGGGAGCTGGAGGACAGAAGTGCAGGTGAGAGCTCCCTGGCTCTCAGAGATGCAGACACCAGAGCAGGATCTCCTGGTCCTGGATAGCAGGAATTTGGTCCCCCCATGCCTCCTCACATCCCAGCTTCATCCTCATTCTGCAACACAACACCCACCTACGGAGCAGGCCAAGGAAACCTTAAGAGTCTTTTCTACCCTAAACAATTCTATGATTCTGTGATTCTGTGATTCTATTATAATGGACATTCAGGAAGGTCCCCAATCTCTTCTTTCCCCTGGTAATAATTCTGGGAGGTTATTGCATAAAGCTGTTTGAGTTTATTGTCTATTATAATGTTTCTTTGAACAGGGATGGAAGAAAGGGAGGGACACCATGGTGAGGGAACTTCAGGATGTGGTATTTTCAAAAATGGGCTCTGTCCCTGGTTCAGGAGGTATTCTCTGGCCAAGACAGTACTCTTCACATTTTTAGGATGAGGAAAATATTCCTGGCTGGTAGTGGAACCCTTAATTGATCAATATATGGAAGACACTACATTAATGCAAAGTTATTGTCCCCAGAAAATAAAGAAATGCTAAAAATAGCGTAGTGCATTTTGACAGCGCTTTTGTTATTTTCTTTTTTATGTTCAGTTTCTTTGAGTCTGTCTTTTTTCTCGTTAGGAAAGCTTAATTACCATTTTCACTTTCATTTCATTACCAGGGCCAGGTTTTGGTGCTCTGTAGGCAGCCACTAATTGTTCAGTCCCCACATGAGATGAAGGCTTCTTGGTGCAAGGAGCACTGCAGGTATGGATGGAACAGACCCTGCTCTGGATGGAGGCAGGGAATTACAAAACTTTTCATTGCAAGGCAGAGCTCTAGGATCCCAACCATCAAGAAAGGCAAAGGCTTTCTGAGGTAGCTTTCCCTGCTTTTTAATGCTGTCAATTTGGACCAAAGCTCTTAAAATGCTTTGTTTCTCTATTGAAGCAATCCTGGGGTTGGAAAAGTGTCCTTAGGTCTGTGCTCCCAAGCTGCTGGATGCCCATTTCCATAGGTTCCCATATTAGTGTGCCTAGCAGAGAGGCTATATGGAGGCAGGGAAGAAGCTGACTGAGGAAATTCAACCTCCAGGAGCTCCTCCATGGAGCATGAGAATGACCAGCTGTAGAGGGTAAACAGAAAACATCAAGCTCTCCATCCTGCCTCCCACATATTTTTTAAAAGTTTATAAATTTTGTATAAAATTATACCTAAAAAAATTTTATATTATTTATGTCAAATTTGCAAAAATAAATTTTATCATACTTTTATAATGTTTTTTGAATTTTACAGAAAACATTTCTGGAGGTCTGTGAAGGTTGCAGCGGCAGAGGAGGTATTTGGGGAGCAGGGCTGGAGGAGGAGACAGCAAAATAATGAACAGGAGGAAGAGGTGGAACGGAAACAGGAGCAGAAAGAGCAGAAGGGCTACCCTGTCCTCCTGCCAGCCTGTTTTCTGTGTTCCTTCTCACCAGCTAGGCTGGAGGTGTGGGGGACGCCTGGTACCTTGCTAACACTGCTTTTATCAGTAGCAGATTCAAAAGTTAGGTAACAGGCTTGAAATTTGTGAGGCTGAACATGTGTCTTGGCTCCCCTCCTCTGGCTGGGAAGGGAAGTCCAGCCTGATGGGTGGAGTTACGTGTTAAATCAGAATAAGTAAGGCTGGGAGGGAGGCTCGAGCTCTATACACCGGTTATCAGAATTAACACTTCCCCCTATCATGGCTCTTATTTCCAAGCAGCAGCATGAGGGATGAAAAGAGAATTTAGCGGGGCCAGGGCACTGCCACTTACCTTTTGGGCATGGCCCCTGCTTATTTACATAGTGCTAGGGGCTGCCAGGAGCATAAAGATGGTGAGAAGACAGCCTTTATTCCAGCATTTGAGACAATCTCTCCCAAGTTCGTTGCAGCAAGTACCTCTTGACTTGGAAGTACCAGACAGCTTCGAGAAAGACCTGAGATAAAGGAGGTTTTGGGGGTGTGATGCGCCTTCCCTCCATTTTCTTCTCAACATTGTCCCGTGACAGTGCTGGCAATGGAAGCTGTTAGCAGAGGGATGAATGACCTGTCTCCATCTGACAAACAACACCATGGAAGTTTTAACAACACTGTTAACAATTATGTGTGGACTGATGGGCATTCCAACCTGGAATGCTCTGTGCTGAAGAAGCTATGTGAAGCAGAATTGTCTGCGTGTGAATTACTCATGGTGTGAGTCTCTGTGGCTGAGCACTGTCCTGCACACAGAAAGGCTGAAAACTTTGCTCCCTCCAAGCTCCTGCAACTGTTTTGGTGATAGGGGAGCATATTAAGGCTGTCACCTGGTATTCCCGGCACATCTGAGGGCTCATATTGCAGTACAAAACCTCCTGGGGAGGGAATGGATGAATGGGCAGATAAAAATGATCGAGGGATCTGTAATTCACATGTTTGAGGCAGGGTTCTCATTTTGCTTGCTTTGTTCTCTGCTAGACATTTGTAAAGATAATTCTTTCTGAAAATGAAACCTCCTTTGACATTTCTGAAGGCTCCCACACCCAGAGCTCGTTATGATCCTTGGCTTTTAGAGGCAACCACAGCTATGCTACAAATGAATGAAACCCCGCAGATCTTTAGATCTCTCCAGTGACCAGAGCTTTAAACCTAAAAGCCCCTTGGATTACATATAAATGCTTTTTCCTTATCCCAAAATTGGCTTCTGCAAGAACAGGAGAGGAGGTGTTTGTCCAAGCGCTGGTGCCTCTTACAGTGACGATATAAATTAGTTTCTAGCACGCACGTGGCTCTGATACCCACCAGAAGCTGAGTGCAGTCTACCTGAAACAGAAGGAGAATTTCTCAGCTCCTAACTCTGCAGAGGCAAGGAACAGCGCTTCTCTCAGTGCCTTTAGCTGTGTAACTCCCAGTCCTAGGCTTGAGTCTGCTTTTTCCTCAACTTGGGGGTGCAACCAGCTAAACTGCTCAGTATTTCCAGAGCGTGAATCCAGCAATGTGGTTGGGAACATCTCTGCAACTGCAGTGTCAGTTTTTGAAAAGAAGAAATTCTTCTGGTGGGTTTTCCCTTTTCTGCTTGTGTGTTTTGTTTGCTGTTTATTTGTGTTTTGCTTTGCTTTCTGATTTTTTTTTCTATTAAGATAGCTAAGGAACTCTTTGAACTACTGCCCTCAATACAGCTTTCCAAAACTGGAGCATGGACTAGTTTCTGGAGTGTGGTTTTCACCCCTGACCCTCAGAGCTGCTCTTAACCACCTCTGGAGAGTGTTTGCTTTGACTTCTGTATGTTCAGGATCAAACCCAGGAGCAAGATGAAGATTTAGACTATCTTTGGGTGGTAGTGCCTTCCAGCATACCTCCCTCCCAACAGCCTGGATGTTTTAAAAGAGAAATGAACCAAAGGAGGACTGAAGTAGGATTTGGAGGAAGTGAATGTAGGTTTTCCAAGCCTCTGGCAGGGGAAGCAGCAGGTTCTGCATATTTATTGATTACAGTGTGCTCTACATCCTAGGAGGGGACATTCAGAGCTGAGGGTGGGCGTATTTATTGTGTCTGGTTCAGAAATCAGCATGAATAAATATTAAGCAGTGGAATGCAATTGGACTGCTGACAAGTTATTTTGACTTGCTTACATGCAAGAAGAGGGAGGGAGGGAGGGAGCCAGGCTGGGCTGTGAGCTCTGCACGGGTACAGAGGGTTGAGGGCCTGGTGAAGAGCACCTTGGAAGGGACACAGAAGGATCTTCAAGCCCACCTCTTAAGTGAATGGCCCATATGGGATTGAAGCCATGACCTTGGCCTTATTAGCAGCCTGCTCTGACCAACTGAGCCAATTTCAGGGTCATTTGTCACTGTAATGAATAAATCAAGCTCTGGATCCACAGGAAGCCTTGGTAATTATTTTTACAAGTTTTGGTTTGTTTTCTTTTGGCATCTCTTCAGCAGGAAAATAAATTATACAACATCTGTCAATGCAGGAAAATTGTAAAGGAGTCAATTTTTGGGTTTTTTTGTAGTTTGTTTAACATGAAGAAAGAAGTCTTTCCATTTGGATTACATACACAATGTATGGTCCTTCATTCTGCTCTGGAAGGATTTGTGTGAGGAACACAAAACATTACATATCAACTGCTTGTGATAAATTTAATCCTCTCCCCAGCAGCAGCATTAGGGGCCTAATTTGGATTTACAGCAAAGACTAGATAGCAATTTTTTTTAGTGCAGTGGCATAAACAGCCCCACATGTGAATGAGAAGCAGGCCCATTGTGTCCCCAGATGTATCAGAGGACACTCGTGAGAGCTAAGAATTTAATTCACTAACGTCTTCATTTTCCTAAGGATGTGGGGGGGTGTTGCCAAATCTGAGGTTGGGCAGAAGAGCCCCACAACACTTCAGCTCCAGATGACTGGGAAGACCAATCAGGATGTCTGGAGTCCTGAAGCTCTTTCAAGGAATAGGAGGCAGTGACTTTTCTGCAGGATCCCTGCCCCATGCCCAGCTGCCATTAGTGGATCCCTAAGACAAGGTCTGTGGGAAGTTGCAGCTTCCAGGGAAAAAAATGAACTTTTTTGAAATGTAAAGCAACATCTCCATGTGATTTGCAAGATCCTTTCTAAATATGTGTGCAAACCCCAGAGGCCACCACCTCCCTGATCCTTCCTGTGGCAGGCTCCAGGGACTGCGGGACCAAGCCCTGAGCTCTGCTGTGCTGGGAGTAGCCAGGCTCTGAGGACGTTCTGGAGGCAAGGCTTGTCAGGAAAGGTAATTTTTTTTTTATGGGAGCAATTCACAGAGGTGAATAAAAGGGACAAGCTTTTAGAGCTCCCAGGTCCTTCATGTCTGAAATAGGAGCAGCAAGAAACAAACCAGGGAACTGAAACTCATAACTCTGAACACTGAACATCAGGGCCTCGATAGAGAGATTGTTTTTACAGCACTTTATAATTCTTATCCCCTCCTCTCAGCTTACAGCTTCTTGTTAAACCAGCAATAAATTACCTGCTGCTCTCATTTTCTCTCTCCCTGTCTTTCCCAGAGGACTGAATGACTTTTTTACTTCTCCTCATGCTAAAAATGTTCCTCCTCCACTTACTGGGTGCCAAATACCTTTCCTCACCCAAGGTGTCACCAAGTTAATGAATCAAATTAAAGCCTAAAATTAAATTGAGCAGTTATTCTCAGTTTGTACTTGGTGCTGCAGCTTGCATGTATAACCTAGACCCAAAGATAGGGAGCTGTGTGTGCCTGAAAATCAGCTTGTTTCACACTGAATACATCAATTGCTTTAATAAAATGCACTATGCTTAAATTGACTTTGTGCCACCCAAATAAAGCAGGCAGAATTCCCATGGCGATGGAGAATTGGCAGCCATCCTGGGAACTTTTCCGGGCACACAGAGCTGCTCTGCGATTTTTGGGTCTGTGAGGTTTTGGTGAGGGTGATTAACCCCAGGGGGGCTCTGGCTTAGTCCTGCACTGCCAAGAACATGTGCAGAGGGTCTCATTTCCAAACGTGGTCCCTTTGAACCACAGATGTTAATACCCACTGCTGGATCCATCCCGCTGTCACTTCAGGGGCTTAGTCCTGGGCACAGGTGAGTGAAGTGCAGAGCATCCCTTGGCTCTTCCCACCAATGAGCCTGGGAATGGCAGAGGGATGCTCAGGTTTGAGGCAGCCTGTCTGGAAGGATCTGTTTCTCTTTTTTTAGGCCAGAGCTGTTGATTTGAATACTTCCCTTAAGAGATCTGTTTTGATTTTTTTTTTCCTTTCAAAAACAGCCTTTTAGGGACAAATTTAGCTCTGTGTGTTTAAAATAAATAAAGAGCATCTAAAATGAAGAGTCACCACCTCATTTCAGTTAAATCAAATATCTCTGCTCACTGAAAATATTTGAGGGAGCCTGAAGTTTCATTTCAGAAATCTTAAAAATATTTCTACAATTATTATTTTGGTTTAGCTACTGAACCGGAAAAATGATTTATTTGCACAGCTCTGATTAAGGCAGAAAGAAACTTATTTAAGTACTTTGATTAATTATGCCTCTATTCCCAGCTGAACAGAAGTGGGAATTCCAAGTCAAAGGAAAGTATTGCTTCTCTTTTCTTCACCACTTTGGCAAAAGGCTTTGAATACGCATGTATTCCCTTCCACTAGGGTAAGGCTTCTGCATGCTGCTGGGAGCTGCTTCGTGACATAAAAGTCATTTACATTTTGTCTGTCCCATGCCTACTTGCCAGGTTTCAGTGGTATATTAATATTAAACAAAAATAATAGCATTGCTTTTCCACACTCACCCTGTTGTTTCCCACACCTCTTGCTCTCATTCCTAAATGTTTCATTGGTGGTGTCCTGCCTGGGAGTCTGGAACAAGAGAGAGGGAAACAAAGGGTGCAGATTTGAATACTGATAACAGTTCAGCTGAAAATTGCAATGTTTTGGTCAATAATAAAAGTGATTCTACTTGGAAACGCGCCCTGTGCTTCTCTTTCCCCTGCCATGGCCGCAGGTCCCCTGCTGCCCCCTCTTTTCCCCCCCTGCAGAAGGGGCAGGAGGGAATCTCTCAGAGATGTGCAGGCCACAAGGGATGGGAAGGCTGGAGCAGGGGGTGCCTGGATCAGGGAAATTTTTGGAAGCTTTTTCGGGGCGGCAGGAGGAATCAAAATGTCAAATTCAAAAAATGTAGACGAAGAGCTCTGCCCAGCTGTTGGCACAGCTGGCTGTGCTCCCGTGGTTCTGCCTGCAGGCGCCGGGGTTTGTCAGGGAAACAAGAGTCCATCTCTCATGCAGGAATGCAAAGGCTCTGCCTGCCTCCTCCACTGTCTTTAGAACACATCTCAAATGACAAATGGCCAATCGATACAGGTATGGCTTTCTATTTTTTTTTTTGCTCAAAACATTGATCAGTAGATGTTGCAGCTGTCTGCTGTCGAAGATGTGATTCCCTGTGACTCTTACAAAAGCTGAGCCGTTCTGAAGTCATTTCTATTCTCCTTAAATTGCCTTTGAATGTCCCCTGAAGCAGCTGCTCGATGCTTGACCATTTCTCACAATTAGAGTTTTTCACACAGAAAAGTGTCTCAAAGCCCTGCACTCCCTTCTGGCCCCAATCTCAGTGATATTCCTTCATGTGCACAATTCCACATTTTTAGTGACCGGATCCAGAGGAGCAAGCTGTTGTCACAGAGATCCAGAGACAGAACAGAGTTGTCATGGAAAGAAACACGTTATTGTGGCTTCTGTTTTCAGCATTGACTAGCCAAAACTTTTTTGGGTGGCATGAAAGAGCTGTTTACACACCTCAGTGCCTGTGGAACCTTGTCAGGAGAGCAAATTCCCTGCTTGCTGTCAAGCATTCTGCTGCATTAACACTTACAGGAACAGGAATTGCATCATTTTCCTTGAGATGCTTGAAAATTGGCATTGATAAGTACTTTGCAAGAAAAATGCCACTTTATTTTCTGAACGTGATTGATAGAGGGTGACTACAATAAGCCTCAGCTCTCCTCAAAGAGAGATGTCCCTCCACGTCAGAAATGCGGTGAAACTGAGGTAACAAAATGACAGGCAGAGGTGGATGTCCTGTGTGAGCAGCTCACAAATCCTCCTGATCCATCCTTTTCACCTGCCAGCCAGATTGCAATTGTCAGGCACCAGGCAAATATGCCATTTTGTGACACTGAGCACCTGTAAGCCCCCCTCTCACACAAGAGGTGACAAGAAAAACACAGACAGTGGTTTGTTGCATCTCTTGCAGGGATATGGCCCCACACTCCTGTCTTCCTTTCCAGAAAAAAAGAAAAGTGAGGTGCTGTGGTTTTATTTGAGAAGCCCAAGAAAGAGGCCACTAATATTCCATAGGGAAAGAGGATCTCTTATTCACAATTAAAAACTCACCACTGGACCCCATACCCTTTCCTCACCACTCCCTCAGTGCAGGGAGGCACTCGAGGAAATGGTGATGGATCAGATGGAGTGACTGGCTGGGTATGAATGAACAAATACTTTCAACAGTTGAGGAAATGGGCCCATGTGGGACCTTTTTTTAATGCACTCTGGTCCTGCACATCATTAAGCCAGTATATTTTAGCAATTCCACTGTAAATTTTGAAGGCTCCGACAACTGCAACTCTGACAATTGGTAGCATTTTACACTGCTTAGGAGCAGGCTGCCCCAGCCTGAGATGTACTTCGTGTTTCTGCTGGTCTGCTTCCTATCTCAGAGCTGGGAAAGTAAACAGGCTGAGGAGAGAATAGACAAATAATTGTGAATTTGGTACTGATCCCTCTGGGTCTTTGTGCTGGTGATGCACAGATGGGCTGACAGACAATTTCAGGTTCACTACTGATCTCTGCAGACCTCCATAAGCCAGCCAGCTAGATAAATAATTCCAGTTTCTCTGCTGATACCCCTGAGTAAACAGAGAGATTCACTTTCTGGCCCAGTCCCTCTCGCAGGCCAGTGGATAAGCAAACAGAGGGACAATTCAGGTCCTGCTGTGTACTCTCAAATCCTTCCAAGTTTCGCTTTTGGATGTGAGCAGATCCTGCTCTTCACCCCCTCCCTTTGCTGAAGTGGGCTTACAACTTAAGCTATCGATTTTGATTTAAAAAACAAAACATTGTCCCGTCTTGTACTAATGTAAATCAGCCATGCTGAGAATTACTGCCTTTATTTTAAGAACTGCTAATTTTTGAAAGGTCTCATTGAAAATGGAACCACATCTCCTCTATTGCTTCTGGCTCTTATTTAAGAACTCCGTGAAACAATACAATGGTGTACTTGCAGGAATTCCCCCTTCTATTTAACACCCAAATACTGTGATGCTATTAATATGAGGCATCAGATTCGGTTTGCGATTTGGTTTTTTTTCTGGTTTTTTTTTGCTACCCTCCTCCCTTTGGTGCTGTGGAGGAAATCCCTGACTCTTGCTCCAGCCCCAGCCCATCTTTACAGTCCTGGCTGATCTGAATCTACCTCCTTGTCCCTCAGAACTTGGCTCAGGACAGTTTATGACTGAGGAGCCCCAACAGCCTCCCAGGAGCTGTGATCTGCTCCTATTGCCCCATTCTTTTTTCTTTTATGTTTTCTTAAAGAATATCTGTTCTTTTTTAAAATAGCTAATGAAAAACATCTCATTAAGTGAAAAAAATCCAGATTATTTTGGCCTAGGACTGTGGGATCTGTGGTGACCACTGCAAAATGCAATTTGACCTCATGACCATCCCTTTTTTTCTGTGAGGAATTCCCTGCATACATTTATCAGTCTCTTTTTTGGGAGAGAGAATGATGGGCATGACAGAGTCAAAGTACCCAGTATTTCAGGGATATTTCCTGAGATCCTGACTCAGAAGATCTCGATTCAAGAAATTAATTTAGCCATTTATAAATTAAGAGATTAATTTAACCAATTATGAATTGAAAAATAAATATCTGGAAAAGGTGAGGTCTTTTCTGTATCTTCTGGATTTGTGGCATCCAAGAAGCCTCCTTTCCTGCCTGATTCCCAAGGCTTAGCTCTGTCATATCTTGACTCTAGGGACTGGGTCTTTATGAGAGAGACTAACAATCAGATGAGTTTATTACATGCCGGTGATGCAGTGAAATTCAATTAATTTGTTTGCTCTGCTTCCCAGAATGAGAAATAGACATGGCATAAACATGAATGATGCCACCACTCTGGTTCCCTGTCAGCAGATAAATGCAATCTGATGAGGTTTCCAAGTCACACCGTCCTTCCTTGCACACCCCTGGGTTCTGTGGTGCTGCAGACAAGATGGGAGGACACTCCACAAACACACCTTCCCCGGCAGAGCGCTCTTGGGTTTGCACAGCTTGGATGGAGAGGTTATCTCTGTGTCCTGAGAAAACCTGCAGGAGGGACCATGAATGGAAAGTCAGAAAGCTGCTGTGTCCTTGGTTGAAGATTCTGGGAAGTTTAGCAGGATGAGACCCTGCCTGGCAGCATGTGCGGTACTGATGTGAAGGGGAAGGGGGGTGGAGAGTTCAAAAAGAAAATCCCAGGAGGAATCGGGTGGGAAAGGTCATCACTGAAATCGTTTTACTGCAGCTGTCAGATTCTCCTCAATAAAGAGTATCTAATAGCTTTTTCCCAGCAGAGTGGAAATCTCTGTCCTTGTATTCATCCTAAAGGGGACGACTTGATAGCTTTGAGAATTGGCAGGCCGTGACTTGATGGTATTTGGTACAATTAAGTTCCTCTGCAGTCCATGAAGTACCACAAATGCTGGAAGTCAGTCCAAGGTAAAAGTTCTTTTTCCCTTTTGTTCAGGTCCTTTTGTAAGAGAGAAAGTGGTGCTGGCACCAGCAATTCCCTCCAGTTCTCTAGCTTTCCATTACATTTGCTGTTTTGTCTGACGTTCCTTCTCTTTCTCAGTCCCACACATCACAGACCTTATTCTGCTCCTCGGTGTCCCCTCATCCTTCTCCCTGGCCCCTAGGCATAACTTTCTCCACATAACTGGGCATACCCACTGTGATTCACAACTGACCTCACTTTTTGAACTATCCACCGCACTTGGCATCTCCCATCTGTATTAAACAGGACACACCCCCGTGGTTTTCCACTGGCTCATCCATTGAAGGGGTGTTCATCTGCACATCAGGGGCTTGCTCCACTTTTTCTCCTGAAATAGCAATAAGACTACAGGCTCTGGAGGTTTTGGAGCAGAGTGTGAGATTTGGTGGTTGGGAAAGAGGGAAAAGAGAGGGAGAGATGTCTGGCAGGTCATGGAAATGTGGGTAGGGATTGCCTGAATTTCCCTTAATTTTCAAATTGCAAAAGAAGCAGCACATGAAACCAAAAGGTGCAAAAACTGTCAGGACATAAACCTCATCCAACATGTTCTGGGTTGGTGAAGCTCAAGCTGCAGGATGTTGTGAAAGCCACGTGCTTGCCTGGTTTCAAGGGAGATAGGAAGTGAATGGAAGAGAAATCCTTTCAGGGTAAGTAAATATGCAGAAACCATTTGTGGGCCAGGAGCCAGGCTTAAGGGGGCCTGAGACAGAGCCTCAGTAAAACTACAGCAGTCTGGAACATAATGAAATCGCTGGGTGTTGTCTGCTGGAATAGGGCTCACCTCCCAGGAGAGGGAAAAAGTGTGCAGGAAAATGGGTGGTTCCTGGAAAATATTCCAGCAGTGGCTCCAGACAAGCCTTTTGTGGCTGTTAGACCATAGCAAAAATTTAACAGTGTAATAGAGTAGTGGGGGAGAGGAGTGAACTGCTGTGATTTCAGCTATCCAAGAAATTAACTTAGCGTAGACACTGCAGTTCCAGGAAAGCTGTCAGCAAGCAATGAAAGCAAATAGGGATTTTGTTTAAAAAAAAAAAAAAGTTCTCTGTTATCTGAGAGAGGAAATGCAATCAGTTTAGAAGAGAATGACAGAAGATCTTTTTTATATCTGACCTCTAAAAGCCCTGGAGTACATTGGCTAAGGAAGATTTAATTGTGTGCCAGAAGCACTGCTGGTAGAGAGTTAAGAAATTTCACCTGGAGCTGGGAGAACTTCTATAGCAGATTAAAGATAAAGGGGTAAAAAAAAAAAGCAAGCAAGCAAGAAAATCCATCAACTAAATCACCAGAAAAAAACCCACTTTTCTGACACTGTGTTTCTGGAACAGATTTTAACACCATCATAACAGAAAATAAAGCACCCCCACAAACCTCCTGTGCTTTAATGAAATTACAAGAAGTGGTAATCAGGGTATAGAGTAGATAGATAGGAGTGGGGACTGCCTAAACTGCTGGAGCTAGAAAGCCATATTTTATTGCTCATGAACGGAGTATAAACTATCAGTAGTGACAATCCAAAGAGCAGCATGAATAATGAAATTTGCTTGAATTAATTTCAAGGAATCCTGATTGGAATTAAACCCCAAAGTGCTGTGAACAAGCTGTTGTGCTAGCCTGGGAAGCAGAATAGTTTTGAGAGTGTTTTAAAAGTGATGAGTGAGTGTGACAGGTTGGTTCAAACCAAAGGCAGGCTCTCTGCAAGCTGTAATCCAGCAATGTATTTTAGACTGAATCTTTGGCATTACTCAAAGAGGGAAAACTGGCACGGATTTGTTGATGCCAAGATACATCTTGAGGTCTTTGTTTCACTAGACACACAGCCAAACTCTGGCATCCATTCTCCAGAAAGTGCAAGCACCAGATTCCTGCTCAAAGTTCTTGATTTGGGCCAGAAAGTAGTACTGACTAAAAAAAAAAAAAAAAAAAAAAGCTGAATCTGCCCACAATATAAACAGATTTTGCTAAAAAAAAAAAAAAGAAAGAAATTTTTATCTGTTTTTGATGAGATGGAGGAACAATCTCTGTATGGGGAGGAAATGCTGGATGGATGATGCTGCTGAACTTCCTTGCAAAGCAATCATCCTTAAAGGAAATCCAGTGGAAGAGATGGCATGGGAACAAAAGGCAATCCAGCTCTGGTGCAATTGGAGGTGCAAAATCATGACCTGGCATGTTAAAAGCATGCCAAGACCACAGAGGTATCCAAGGCAGCGACAATGATGTGAGGCACCTGGAATGGGGCAGCCCCAGAGAACAGAGTGTGAAATGTGCATGAGGGCTGGTGGTGGTGGTGTTTTTGCACATGGCCTTGGATGTGAGCAGGGAAGATCCCAGCAGTCCCTCCAGCATGGAGAAGGCAGAGGCAAAGCAGGGAGGGAGCTCTGCAAATGCTGAGCTGCTTTTTGTCATTCCAACAGGAAAGGAGAGTAGGTAACTTAGTTGGGAAAAGAAGTTTGGCATTCTGTTTTCTCAGTAAAATAGAAGCTTATGGCTTTCCATCCACAAGGCACTGTAACAAGGTATTCATGGTCTTTAATCATGGTATTCACCGGCCAGCAGGGGCAGTTATAGGGAATAAAGGACGTGCTTGATCTTAGAGCTGTCACTGAAATGCAAATCCCTTGGCAAAGGATGGAGGAAGAGTCCAGTTTCAAGTAAATAAAAATGGTGATGTCTTGGATGCTCCCGTATCAGTGCAGCCATATAAAGAACTGGATCATTAGCTATGATTTTACTGAGGAAAACTGAGCACCACTGTAGTGTTCTTTTATCAGGATGGTGATATTTCAGCTCATTTAACAGTGGGATGTGTGCTTTTCATTATGCTGCTGTGGCAAAAGTGGAAGTGCTCATTAACTTTCCTGGGAATCAGATGCTTCTTCTGGATAAATATGCCTGTCACAGCTTTACCAGATCATTATGTTATAAGGGGATGAGCTGTCCTGGAAAATTTGCAGCAGATTAAATTTGAAATTAGACTAGATAATCAAGAGATAAAACCTTAACAAGTGAAAGAATTGTGGAAAGCAAGGCACAATGGCTGAAGGGTCATGGGCAGAACGGGATCTGTGAGCAGAAGGGATGTTCTGCACATCTTGGAGCCACGATGAACCATTTGTCATACAAAGGAGGTCACCTGGCAAGCACACAGAAGATGGAAATGCAGAACAGATCTCTCATCTGCAGATGGTTTTTCAGCAAAACAGACCAAAATGGTTTTTAGCAGTCAATCCAGACAGAAATGTTGGCATCTTAATATTAAAACCTTCATGGAGAGAGGAACAGAAATTACCTGCAGTTTACAAACACAACACAAGTGGTTGACAGAACTGAGATCTCCATGCAGCAGATTGTCTAGGGAAGGAGCAGCAGTCTGCATCCAGGCACAGCACTGGGGGGAAATGGAAAAAAAATTTCTGAGCAGCAGCCGTGCCTGGATTCTGAGTAATCCAGAGGGTTTAGGTTTCTACCCTTAGAGGAGAGGGAGCAGCTCTCATCATGGGGCCATGGCTGAAGGCAGTTGCAGCACTCCGTCAGTGTGTCATGAGATTTTTACAGCTGGGTTACTTTATCAGGTCTGGGAGGGTGCTATGGAGAAACCTGGAGGTAGCTGGAGGCAGCTGGAGGTAGCAGCAGAGTGGGAAATGTGGCTCTGGGAGAGAGCTATCCATCCTTCTGCAAAGAAACCATCGAGCTCTAGTGGGTAACCTGGCACTGTCTGCTAGAATTTCTTGTGTCTGGGGCTTCCCTGAAATAACAGGGTCATTCTCTGAGAGAATGACTGTCAATAGCAAATGGATATATTGGATTTCAGAAAATAAAATCAAAAGGTGGGGTCAGGACTCTGGGCAGACTGCATTTTAAGAGTTGTTTATTTTTTTTTTTTTTGTGATGCTGTTAGATGGCTTTGGCAAGCTCATGACCTGCAGGTAGAGTCACAAATCAGAATTAATTTGTTTCCTCCTTCCCTTTCCATTTATCATGTATGTAAATCTTCTGTTAAGAGACAAGGCTTATTTCTGCACCGAGCAAAAAATATGAAAATTGTAGTGGCTGATAAGTCATGAAGAATCCAATCCCTGTAAGCATTCCTGGCATTGCCCAGAAAAGTGGAGTTTTTAGCTTTGAAGGGACTATAATTGGCAGAATGTCATGATTAATTTTGTTTAGTGGAATCCTTTGTGCTTTGTAGGTGTTGCAGTGTGTGAACTGGTGCCTTCAAGTCTGCAGAGGTTGATGTCATAGTGTACTGCAATTAACTGATGTTTTTAAAAAAAAGAAATTCCCATTTAGAGAAAATGGAAGTGGAAGTGGAAGAAGTGGAAGTGTGAGTTACTTAGAATACTTATCATAAAACAGCAGAATTAACTGAACTCAATCAAGACTCCTTTTAAAAATCACTGTATAGGTCCTGTTGGCTTTGAAAAGTAGCAGCAAAGATTTTGTGAGAGTGGCTATTGGCCTCAAATTTTTGGCCATGTGGACATTAAACATAAAGCTTGTTTCTTGACAAGAGAATAAGAATAATCTTATTATTAGGTTATTTTTTAAGTGCTCCACAAAGACTTAAAACAATACGTGTTTGTTTCTCGGTTAAGATGCCAACTCAAATGCAATTATCATAATTTAATAAAAACAAAAGTTGATGCTTTGTCTCAAAGTACCCAGAAATGTGCCACTTAAGAGCTGTATGAAGAGATGGGAGGTGAAATCTTGAAGGCACTGCAACACCAGTTGTGTCCCTGCCTGGATTTGTAGGGAAACGGGACTGTTTCATCTCCAGCTCTGGTGAGTTTTTACAGTAGAGCCCTGCCAGTGCTTGTCTTGTCTGAGCTGGCTCCTGCCTTCTGCAGGGAATGTCTGTGCTCAGTGCCAGGCCTCAGCTGTTTATCACTGGTCTGTGCATCCCGGCACACACGGACAGGTGGGTGTGGGTCAGCAACTGTGTGCTCCCACATTCCCTGTTTTTACAGGAGAAAGCACCTCCTGAGCCAGGGCAGAAAACACAAACTCCTTCGTGAACAGGGTGGCAGCTTGCTGGTGTTTTTCTCAGGTGAAACACGTTGATTTTGACAAAGGTGGTTTTTTTGTTTACAACAATGGCTCTACGCAGAGAATCTCTGCTGCTGCCTGAATCCCACTGGAGGATGCAGAGGAACCCGTTCATCCTGTTTCTATGGAAACTCATGCAGGGGGTGGGGGCTGGGGGACGACAAGGGAGGAACAGGGAGAAGCAAAATAAAAATTAGAACAAGTCCCTAACAAAGTACTCTTAATTCTGTGCCGTTTGTTGACGTTTGTCATTGAAGATTTTTGTATCACTGAGATGACTGCAAGGCAGTGTCCCTAAATCCAGAGGCAAAGAAGACTTTAATAATGCAATACTGGACTCACAGAGACAGCTTAGTGCTAATTGTCCTCTGTCCAGTGACTTCAGGAGCACCAGATTGGAGCCTATAATTTCTGACATGCCCATATGAATAAATGTTATTAAATTTCTGGGATGGAGTCTGCTACCAAGCCCAACTTCACTTTTCCTTGGCTCTGCCAGGGAGATCTGTGTAGCTGAGCACTTCTGAGAAATTATGCAAGGATCTGGAACTGTAAATATGCATTTTTGAACCTTTGCATCTTGCACAGAAATCCTGGTTTGCAGAGCAGCTTTATCATCTGGTCTGAAGACAGCCAAACCTCTCTTTCGGGAATTAGCTAAGGCTCTGGTCAGCTGGAGTTTGGATCATTAAGAATGCTGTAAGATGCAGGAAAGCTTTTGAGATAGCCAAAAGGCACCCATAGATTAGATACCAATTGGTTCATCTGATCCTTCTGGGCACCCCAAAAGCCTAAGGATGCAGATCTACTTGCACCTTTAGACATTTACAAAATCTTTTCAGCTTTGTTCATAATCAGTTCAAAAATGGGACTTGGACACCTCATATCCCATTTCAAAAATATTACAGGCTCTCCTAGACAAACCAAGCAGGAGAAGAGCAAAAAAACCCCACACACTTTTTTCCACCTCCCAGTTAAATGCACACTGCAGCACATTGTGCTTTGCCTGTGGGCCCGTGTGATGAAATAAAGCAATCAAAAGCAATGTGTAATAATGATAGCTGTTTCCAGAACTGTCAGAGCTCTGCGGTGTCCAGGCCAAACATCCCCAAAAACCTTTATTCAGCTATTTTTTTTCCCATACGCTGCACAGATTTATTACCTTTGTTGACTTTCCAAATGTTTATACTTGGAACATTCATTTGTCAAAGCTGCTTGCTGCCTCTGCAATCAATCTCCGTGGTTTCAGTGCCATGGACAGCAGTATGAAAGCCTTGTTTTAAAGATCACCTAAACCTTGCATTAGTCATTGTTGCAGAGTAAGGGAAGCTGGAATAATCTATCCCAAGTGCTTGTTCAGAATTGTGTCAGAGCACTTGATTTGTGTAAGTTGTTGTCACAGCAGCTCAGGCTTGCTGGACAGACAGGCTTCTCTGCACCTTTATTCAGACACTGTAAGTTCCTGACACAAAGGATAGATGCAACTTTGCTTCCCACAGTGCCTCCAACGAGACTTGAAACTCTTCAGAGTAGGGAAACTGAGGCTCAGTTTGCTGAGAATTTCCCAGACCATCTAATGATCCCATCAGCACTTATCCTACAGCACTTATCCTACGGGATCGTTCCCAGCGTCTTGGCAAATTTCCCCAAGCCCTAAGACCCAAACTGCAAGGCAATTGACTCTTAGCTGAGGGAAGGCAGGCCCTCCTTTCCCTGTGAATGCCTCTGGAAATAAGGCAGTTTAAGTGTGCACTCAGCTGTACTGAGGGGCTCTGACCTGGCTGGGTGGGCCAGCAGTCATTTTCTTTCCAACGAGTTCATAAACTGCAAACCCATCTGCAGAAAAATCCGCTCTGCTTTCCTGGTGACACCATGCACTTGAGTGAAATCTGCTTGTTTTGGAAGGACTCCGGGCTATTTTTGGCAATCTCATGCATTTATACATCTTCCCCAAGTGCCAGAGAGGATCCCAACTTCCTACAAATCTCCTTTCAGAAATCTTTTCAAGGAGTCGCATAAGCAACCTTGACTTATGGATGGCCCAGACTCAAACCATCAAATTTCCATCGGTGTGACAGGAGTTTTGTTTCGTCCTGGCTGTTTCCAGGACACCACAAGGTAATGAGAAGCACAAGGGCTTGGGTGGATTTTAGGTTTTGTGGTCCCTTCAGTCCCAAACCATGGCCCATCTCATCCCCAGGGTTTACATCCTTCATGTCCAGGCTGCCAGGTGACCTCTCAGTATGCTTTGCACAAGTGGCAGAGCAAGGAACTGGGCTGATATCCAGATGGAAGATGGAAGATGGCCAGCTGCCATCCCTTTCAACAGCAAGATGAGACCCAGGGGCTGACAGACCAACCCTCTGCATCCTCAGCCTGGCACCCCTCTCCATGCTAGAACAGGAAATTCTGACCTGCTTCTCCCAGCCAGAGGTACAGCACACCCTGGGTTTGCTGCTGTTTGGGGTTGTGGATGAAAATTACGTCTTGGCCACTGAAACTACTCAGCTGTGATAAAGAAATGTCTCCAATCTGTCCATGCCCTGTTCCGTGGTTCATACCTGTTTATGCACTTTGCATTATAAAAAATCCCAAAAAACCCAGTGCTTTTGCGGCACTCTGAGGACAAGTTTCCATGGATGAAACACCTGCACTAGCTCTGAGATTAGCCAGTCTTTGCCCATCCCCCTATCCATCCACCTGCTCACTTATTCCCTCTTTCTGTTATAATGTATTTTTCACATATCTAAGGATCTTCAGCCCCAGCCATCCCAGCAGGTGACTGGAAAATAGACAGACTTATTTAAAAAGAAATTACATTACCAAGCATTTTCCTCCCCATTGCCTCACTTTCTAAGGGATTTGTCACTCTGGCTGCTGTTCAGCTGGCCTTTCTTAGGTATCTTTGGCGTGAGGTGCTGTTCCAAGCCCGTTGTGAATGTGCAGCATCCTTGTGCTGCTTCCTTCTCTAAGGAAGATGAACAGAGAACCACACTCACAGCAAGAAAAGGTGGGTGCCAAAAGGGTAAAAATAGCCTTGGAAGAGCTCTTCCTGCCCACTCCATGCTTCAGTTCATTTTTCACCTTCAGCTTTGCTGCCTTCTCTACCTGGGCCAAAGAAAACCTGCATTATCTAATGCCAAGCTTCTTTTGGGAGAAGAAAGTTCTTCCTTTCTTTGGAAAAATAAAGTTCCTGCATTGGTTCTGCTGCCCACAGAGCCATGGAAAGTACTAACTTCTCCAACCAACTATCTGATCCTGAGCACTGTAGAAAAAAATGTCCAGAATCGTCCACTCGTGCCTCAGGCTGAGCCCTGTCTTTTATGACACTGGACTTTGCAACAGAGATTTTTGCTTTTCTCTCAGAGAAAACACCTGCAGCCTGGATTTCTTCTTCCCTGTATGCTCCCCCCTCAGCTGCATCCTGACACAGGTGTTCCTGGTGTATGGCCCAGAGATGCTTCTCCTGCCCGTGGGACTGATTTCTGCAGACACCTCCTCAATGCCGTGAGAGTTCAGAGCTGGTACTTTTCTGGGGCGCTAGGAGACCTTTTTGTAGAAGCTCAACCCAGACTTTCAGCTTTTTGGTCACTGTACAATTTGAGACAAAGCAGAACACTCCAAAATTTACAAAACCTAGAAATTTCATTTTTCTCCTCTCCCTCCCCCATAAAAAAAAAAGCTTTTGAAACTGGCCATTAGGAGATAATATTAATGCCAAAAATGTAAGAGGAGACAAGCCCACATTAGCTGCTTTTATGGCTGAGGAGAAAGTGCTGACTTGCAGCAATGAAAATTTCGATTACAACTCTTTGGAAAGGTTAGGAATCCACATCTCCCAGCCTCACAGCATCTACTAGTTGGTGAAAGTCAGGAAATAATTTTGCTTTGGACAAATTGCTGTTTCCTAGGGGGGTTTTATGCCTTCCCAGTAGCAAAACAGTTATGAGCAGTTATTCAATCCTGTCCAGCAATTCTGCTTCCATTAGCATTTCATGCTCTGCACTGATTTCCAGCTGCAAACACCTGTGTCCTGGGGACTCGTGCTGCTTAATCGTCTGGCATTATGCTAAAGCCCCTATTTGATCAAATAGATACCTTATACTAAACCAAAGATCATTTCTGTTTCCAGGACCTTTCCTAATACTTTCAGTGGTGCTGATGACTTGAGCAGTTCCAGTCTCTCTGTCCTGCTTTGGTGACAAACTCTGAGAGGAGCAGTGGCTCCTCATGCCCAGGATAAATTCATTTTCCTCCAGCTGCCACTCACAGAATGCTCTCCCTGGCAGGCAGCTTGGAGAAGAGTTATTTGGCCTGAACTAATGAATCTTTGCTTTAGATCCCGTGGGATGTGTTTTCCTGGATGCTTTGTTTTGCAGTGTAATTAATGTTACCAGTGTTAATGGATTCTTCAAATCCCTGCGTATCCTGCTGCCACTGTCCCTCATGTTCTTACATGGAATATGTACAGGAGGGAAGCAAGAATCAGAGAGAGACAAAGCAGAGCCCAGAAGGTGTGGGATCACAGGCATTATACCTGAGGGATACACCTGCACAGGGAAATCCTTGCTCAGATGGGGGCCTCTCTTGGGGAAGCCTTACTGGAGAACCCAAGAGTTTATTTCCAAATGCGGTTGCGTCCATCAGGAAAAGCTTTCTTCTGGGAGGTGTGAATGTGGAGACAAGGAGACAGACAGCTCTTGACAGAGCTCTGTACTCTGCATCCCTCTGGATAATTTTCACTGTGAATCTTCCCTCACCTCCATGCCCATGCAATAAGAGCTGGCAGCCCTTTTTTCACCTCGTGGGTCCAGCACTAAGCTCTCCCTGCATTCCCATAACCTTCTGAGGGGTGCCATTCTGCACTCCATGGATCTGCCCTCACCAGTCTTCCCATTGTCATTGAGTTCACCAAGAGCTACCAGAGCTGGAGCAGCAGAAGCACCCAAAACCATATTCCACAGGGCAGGCTTGGCACATTGTACAGCCTCTTCCTGCTGGTTTTCCCCCTGCCTGAATCTCTTAGGCATTTCTGGGATATGGCTCCAGAGATGGTTATGATGGAGCCAGAGACCTCCATGTCACGTCACTAAATGTGCCTCCAACACATCCTTGCATTACAGCCCTCCCCCTTCTGGCATTGCTGGCCCCACATGGGATGGTACACGTGGATGTGGTTAGGGAGGATTTGGGATGAGGCTGAGTGCTTCCACAAGCAGCTCCACCAGCCCTGCAGAGACAGAGCAGGGCAGCATCAGCGGATGGCCTGAAGCCCCTGTGTGCTCAGCTGGACGTAAGGTAGAGCTCATCCTGCCTGAGGGTGACAGGAGACACTTGTCCCCCTGTCCAGAGCTGATTTTTAGGGTTTCTGTACCTCTGTGTCTCACTCCTGCTGTCCAACTCCAACATACACCTGCAGGGAACAACAGATGAAAGGCAGGCAAAAATGCCCTAACTTGTGTTCGGACCTATTTCTTGTGATTAATTGAAGAAAGAAGCTGTCCTGTATGAATAAGAGATGTTCAGTTTAGTGGCTGAAACAAAAGATGCACAAAATAATTAAGCTTGTCTTGAATTTGTTTTGCTTGATCCCAGATGGGAGGGCTTACTTAACAGCTTTTCAGCCCAGCTCATTTCTCCTCTGCTCTTTTTTCTTTCTCCCTCAAAGACAATTCTAAACTACAAATGCAATTCAGAAATGATCGGCATTTGATGCAGCTGAAATGATACTGTGAAATGAAAATGTTTTCGTGACTCAAAATATTTTCCCACATTTTCTGCTGAAGCAAATTCATACGTAGATTTTTTTGTCCCCTCAAAGCTCCATTTTTTTGTTCAAACTTTTGGGGTTTTTTGAGAATAAAACAAAAGCTCCTCTGCCAGCTCACTTAGTTCTAGTTCAGTGGGTGTGCTGTTTGTTGTGAGCGTAGGGGATGTCACAACAAATTTGTTCATTTGAGATTTCTTAAAACAAACATACAGAGGAGGCTGAAAACTCTAAGTGGGCATCTGCATTAAAAAGCCCACCAAGTCAAATATCGAGGAAAATCAGCTTGTCCTTAGCAAAAGGACATGTCTCATAAAGCCAGTACTGGCTTTTTCCAGGGGGAAATGTATTGCTGCATGAATAGGAACCCGTGTGGGAAAACATATTTATTTCTGTGAATGCAGGAGAAAATAGTTTTTCAATTAAGATCTCCCAATTTACATATCCAAATATTCACTAACCTAACCTTTTACCTTCAGGAAAGCCTTACCAAAGCATCAGATCAGAAGCAGCATTACCAAGCCAGCCCCACTCTGCACCGAGCTCTGCAGGAAAGGTTTGTGTAAGACAAACCTTGACATGTCCCAGAGAGAAACCCGGCAGCGCTCTCCGGGGAGGACCATGCAATAGCTGGAAGCCCTGGAGCTTGCATAGCAATTTTCATCACAGCCTGGGGCAAATCGGGGATTGACTCACCTCCAAGGCTGTCCCCACCAAACTGCAAGTCACAGAGATAAGTTTTGATACAAACTAAATCCCTACTTTCCCTCGTTTTTTTAAGGGGCCAGGATGAAATGTGCAGCTCCTGGAAGGATGTGATTCGCATGGCTCCCCTCCTCACCCCACACCTTGCACCTGGGTGACTGCCAAAATATTTCCAGCTCTATCTATTACTGTCCCAGCTGGCCAAGAAGCAAGAGAAATGGTCTCCCCTCTGGCCAGAAAGAGGCAAATCCAGTCCGATGGGCTGACCAAGAGTACAGGTAGTTCAAGGTTGCATTTTCAGCACGTGCCTCTAGATTTTAGGTTGGCAAAAGAAAGTTTTGCCTTCTGAGAACCTCTTCAAGCTCGGAGATACACTTTTTTTTTGTGCACAGAAGAGTGCAAAAATAACTTAATTGTTTGGAGCTCTGCACCCACCCCTTAGAAGGAGCAGAGCAGGTGCTTTCATGAGAAATACGTGTCTCACTGCCATCAGCACAGGCATTTTACAAGAGGGCCCTGCATAAAGAAGTTAATTTGCTGCTCTTAAAATGCAGGCAACTTATCACAGCCAGCTGTGCAGTAAGCACTGAGCAGGGAAGATAAATTTCTTCATTTTTACAGAGTTAAATCTTGCTAATTAAGACCACATTGCTGCTTGCTAGAAAGAATTTGCATTGATATCTAATATTTCCCACATGTACTTACCAGAAATGAATGTCTCGGCCTGTCTGAAGCACAGGCATTAACTTCCTCGGCTTCCCCAGAGCATTGGTTTTGAGGAAAGGGCCCTTTATTAGTGTGGAGGGCTGTGCCTCCACAGACCTCCTTTTTGGAGGAATAGCCCTGCAGTGGTGTTATTTGTAGGCATTCGGACTCGTGCCCCCCCTCCCCAACTGAGAGTGGGGATTTCATGAGAGTGCAGGAAAGGGAAGATGGGGGTCTTTTTCCAAGACATTTAACTAATGCCTTAATGGGATGAAATCCTCTCGTCCAACTAGTCCACAAGGACAAGAGATGCTTTCCAGAGCAGAGACTTAAAAAAGCCAAGGGTGGGATTGCAAATTCCCCTCTGTACCCACTGTGTGACACCTCCTTAGCTGCTGTTTCAGAAGAGCTGCAAAGCTCTTCTGATGCTTTGGTTGGGAGGGACCTTTCTGACAATGTCAAGCTGGTGACTCAGTGCAGGCCTTGGGAAAGGGAAGAAAAGGAAGAAAGGGAAAATGATCTCCCCTCAGTGACTCACTGAGCTGGAGACCCTGGTGCTGCCTGCCACCCAGGACATGGAGCAAGATGAGCCATGTGTCTCCCACGTGCCACTTTCCAGCTGGGCAGGAGACAGATAGAAAGCAAGGCAGGGTCCAGGGAGCTGGGAGGAAGGGAGGTGACCCCACCAGACTGAAGGAGCTGAGGGATGAAACTTGGCTCTGGGAGCAGTACTCACCTTAGCAGTGAGCTCAGGAGGGGATCAGGCTGAAGGAGGCAGAGGAAGGCTTGGACAGCAGAACTGGGACATGCCAAAAATCTTTGCTAAATTAGCACCAATATGCTAATTGATTGAAGGCTTTTGAATGCCAAACCATGCGTCTGTGTTTGCATCTGAAGGGACATGAGAGAAGGATCTTCCATCACACGGCAGGTTCTGTTGTTTCCAAGCTCTCTTTAATTCATAAATGGAACAAACAGTCAAAAAGGTGGAGATTTTATTGCAAAATCCCTCTTTTACAAACTCTCACTACAGCCCAGTGCTGGACAAACACATTTTGCAAACTTGGTGATAATACTGATGGTTGTTTGCATCCAGTAATGCCAAAGCAACCCACAGCAAAGTAGGCAGCACACATTTGGCTTTGAAAATGTTGAAGCCAAAGCACTAATGCTGCAAATTGCAAGGTCCATTTAAATGAAAATGAATGTTAATATGTTTGTGTAAAGCCAAAATGGAATTTAACAGAGAAAGCTGTGAAGCAGGATATTTTGTCACTGGAACAAATCATCAGGAGGACTGAAATGCACTGGCTTGACATTATCAGAACGACCTGGGCAAGGTGAAAAGATTTGTCTTGACATTTATTCGTGGATGGATAATTTTGCTGAACAGATTTTCTAAGGGGAAACCGTTTTTGACTGTTTTGTGAGAGTTCTACCTAATGAGCCAGCAGGAAAGACCAGTGAAGGGCACTAGAGCAAGACCTGAGCTGCTGAACCTTCCCTACTCTGCTGTCACTGGCAGCAACAGTGGTATTATTGCTAATTCTTTCCATTCAATTATGAGCCTTGTTGGTTTGCAGCTTGGGGGTTTTTTTTTTCCTTAAATTTTCTGGTTTGGGAGTTTTCACAGGGCAGGAGAGATCCAAGATGCTGCTGCAGACAAAGAAATCCATGACTGAAAACAGATAAGTGGCTCCTTCCTCAAAACATTCCAGCTTTTTCCACAGAAGGTGAATTTTGCGGCAACAGGATGCGTGGTTTTCCATCCTCTGGGATATTCTCTAATTATTAATAACTTTGATAATTGCAATGCTGGACTCCCACAGAGACAGGTGGTTAGCAGCCCTGTAGCCACAAGTCAGGGAAAGCAGCCCCTTCCATGTGTAGTTCTGCACAAATTGGTCACGAGAGCTGCTGCACCCAGAGCAGGGACAGGTGGGTCCAAACCCGGTGTCTAAACGTGCTTTTCCATCTCCTGGGAGAGCAGTGCTCAGCAGTGACCTGTGTGAGGCAGGTCACATCCTAAGCTCCAGGCGTTATGGCAGGTGCCACCACGTCACTGTGCTCAGAGGTGGCTGGCAAAGGGGATAAAAAAGGGCAACCAGACTGCAAGGAGAGGTGTGGGACTGAACAGGAGTGAAGGATCCTAAAGAAGGGCAGAGAAAAAGAACCTGGAGGTGAGCCTGGACAGATTATGAAATACATATTTTCCAAGCAGGCAATTAGCAACAAATCTTCAGGCCTGTGAGTCCTTCAGCCTTGCTCAGTGCAGCCGTGGTGAGGAGTGAACCAGGGTGTTGTAATTGGTCTGGGATGTGCTGGTGATGAACTGAGCCTCTTCTGGAGGAAGGTGCACCATAACTCCTGTGTCTCAGGGCCTTGCACCTGCTTGGAGCTGTTGATAAATCACCCTGGAGAAGGTCGGGACCACATCATCACTGCAGTGGTGAAGAACAGAAAGGCAGTTTTGTGTCAGTCACCCTCAGAATCCAATACTTGTGGACTTTTGCCCTGAACTTTGGACTAGGCATGAGCAGTAAGTAAAGCCAGAAGGTAAATCCAGACCTTGTGTGGTTTAGAGATGAGGGAGTTAATAAAGTGAGACTGCAGCTGCACTCTTGCAGCAGGGCTGAGGGTAGACAAATCTGTGCTGGACTCCTTCTCCAGAACAACTCTGCAGAGCACCTCTCAGGGACCACTGCAACCTGACAGCAGGAAAACAGGTGGGAACTGATCTCTGAAAGAGGATCTCAGAAAAATCTCCTCTCAGCCCCTCCAGAGACCTCTTCTTCCTGCTGCCTCCACTCCACGTTTACCAGCAGATTTTCCCAGGTGTTGTCCCACCTGCTCAGATCTTCAGTAAGTCTGGCCCCTGCAGGGGAACTCAGCTCTTTCAGAAGAATCTGCTATGAAAAGAGTGGAATTAAAGCATGTTGACTCCCATGGGAAGGTCCTTGCTCTTTCCAGCAAGCTTTGGCTCGTGCCGATTCATTTCTCTTCCCTATTCCCAGCAAATAAGAGAGGTTCAAAAGATCAGGGTGAAACTGGGTTATGCACTTCAGCACTGATGTAGCACGAAGAAAATACATGCTGTCCAAAGAATAAATGAAGTCACACTCTCAGTTCTTAACTTACTTTAATTGAGTATATAAAAGAAGACTAAATTTCATTATCAGACTCAGCAGGAAAAGCTAAGCTGGAGGGAGGCAGTTCTTTATTAATTCACAGAGCTGTACATCACACATTATGTCTGGCAGAAAATAAAGTGTTTTAACTTGGAGGGAAATATTAATTTTAGCTGGAAAGAAACAGTGTCTAATGTGAGCACACCAACCTTTCTTCAGAAATATGGTTTAGACTCTTAAGGTAAATGGTCCAATTGTCAACGTTGTCTCTGTAATGCTCTGATGTTTTCAGTAGCCACAATTGCCAGTGGCACGGAGCCCCACAGTGCAGCCAGGTGCTCTGTGAGAAGGCAGCAGAAGCAGGGTTTCTTGATGTCCCTTCCTTTTTTGTCTCCCCATCCAAAAAGCATCCTTTGAAGTGGAAAAAGCTTTCAGGTGTTGAACTCCTACTAAAAGCCAGAAACTCTCTTTTCTTCCACTGTCCTTGTGCACCAGTGGTGCTGCTGCAATTTAAAGTAAGCTTCCAACACCTGTGAATTATCTTCTTCCCACTTCTGATTTTTTTCCCCTCACTTTCTCATCTCTTTATTTCCTCCTGCAGGAGGAGGACTGGCAGGATCTACCTGGACTGCCACCATCTGTTAGTTAAGTGACTGGTTAGAGGTGTCAGAGCTGTAATGCAATTTGTATTCATTATGCCTCTCCAAAAGAGCAAGTAATTTGAGGGAAGATTGAAGCCGTGGACAATTCATTAGATGCTCATCTCAAAGGGAAGTGTGCCAGACAAGAGAATCTGATATGCTTCTGAATACCTGGAATTGACGCAATGTTCCGTGTTAAAAATACCTCTCACAGTTATGTATTTTGGAAAATTTGCCTGTGACTGTGGGGAATTGTCAGCTTGTCTGAATCATGGTGGATCTGAGCTTCACACAGATGAGTTAGCATGGATGCATTAGGAAATGACAATCAAAGCCCTGTTCTCACCAAAGCATGGAATAAACCTCCTAATTGAAAACTAACTGGTGTTATACCGAGAAATGCCAAACGAGACGGTGGTGCCGGTTCGGATCGTTCCCCTTCTCAAGCACCAAGGACAAATTCAGGTTCCCCAAGAGTGTTGCACAGTGAGATGTATTTGCATCTGGCATTGGGAAAAGAATGCCCACTCTGGGAGCTGTGTAGGCAGCTTCTTGCAATAGCAAACACAGAGTTCCACAAAGCCTGAGACCTCTGAGGCGTCCTCACCACCCCCACACATCACAGCAGCTCCCTGCTTCAGGAGAGGGTGATGCACATCTTTACAGGGACTCCTGGCAGACCAGGCCAGACTTGTCACCTCCAGGGCATCTGGCACTCCAAAACACACTCAGCTCTGACACCATCCCAGCAGGAATAGGAACTGGAAAGACACCAGAACTGCATTGCTGCAGATTAATAAAGGTAACCTGCCCTGGTGGGATCAACACCCCTCTTTGAGGTCAGCTCATTAGGATGAGAGAAAGCCCAAGAAGTGCTTGTGAAAATGAGAAGTTTCTGCTGATTTTTCCACTTTACTTTTCCTAGGCCTAACAAAGAGAGTAATTAGCCTCTTACCTCTTTACTACCACTTTTTACCAACTAAAAAATAATTGAAAGTCTCTCCTCAGTCTCTTCTTTTCTGGGATAACCAGTTCTTTCCTCTCATACTGTGTGTTACACATGGCTCCTCTGTCTTGCTGTCACTCCTTTCTCTGCACTGGCATTTTGGCAGTGCCCCTGGATCATTCTTGGATCACAGCTTCACCATCTTGATTCAAGACCTTGCCATCCCTGAGATGAGCAGAGCAAAGCACTGTCCTTCAAGCTCCACTCCCATTTTCACTGTTCCAAATCAGCTCTGCCTTTTTGCTAGAGCATCCTGCATCCCCAACATCTCCCTTCTTCTCAGTGTCATAATCCATGCCCTCATCTCAGACGGCTGAATTCTCCTGCCCTGTGTGTCACACCAAGTGTGTCTTTAGCCAGTGCCACCTGAGAGGCTGCAGACCATTCTCCTACTTCACCCAGGCAAGACTGACCAAATCCTGTCCCTCAGAGTCACTCTAAATCTCTCAAACTTTGTCTAGGACATGTCAGTTAAACATTTCTGTATTTATTAAACCTATTCATTAGAATCAGGCATTGCTTGCACCTCCTGGTGACTTCACCCACACTGTGTGTTAACTTGCTTTGCTGGAGGCAGCATCAGAAGACCTCACTCATGTTAGCTGATACAGCCACTGATATCCACCACTTCCCCCTTCCCCTTCAGGCAGGTCACCCAGGAAAACAAATGCCATCTCTGGCACTGCCATTGTTCTGGCATGACTTGATAAATGCGACTTGACTGCTTTTAGCCCTCCAATTAGTCTTCGTTAAGGACTTGTGAAAGAAATGAGTGGATGTCAGTGTCATTCTGGGCATCACAACCAGACTGATGAGTTTATGAGTGTCTGCCTCCTTCCTTTCAAAAAAAAGCACCATCTCCAGTGCTGTGGGCTTGCAGCCATGCACCAGGAGATATCAGAGATCACAAGTTTAGAAAGGAACATTTGAACTTTTTTTCTTCCAGTCTCATTTCAAAAACAAATTTCCTTTTATATTACTGCATTCAAAATTAGCCTGTTTTGATGAAATAGCATCTTCAAGGAGAAATATGTTCTGTCACACACTTTTTAATCAGCTCTCTCCCTAACTCATTTGAGGAATAATGCAATATTTTTCATTTTGTTTTGTTTGGTAAAGCTGAGGTGAAGAAGATTGCTTGTATTTCCCCTAATCACGCTGTCTGGTTTGTTGATGAAGTTCTGTTCTCTGCCTGTGAAGGAGTTTGGTCTCAATAGATCTTAAAATACTAAACACAGGAACCTTAACTGATCTTGGGTAGCACTAAACCCAAGGGTGATTTCATCATTGTCTTTGCAGAGAGCAGTTAGACTTGAAAATATTTGAACTTGTCACAAATCAAGTGAATCAAGAGCCTTTCAGTACTTGGTGATAAAATCTGAATACATGAGCAGCACAGAAAGCCTCAGCTGTGCTACCTCCTTCCAAGGCCGGGCCTAAGATATTTGATGTAAAAAGTTCTTGTTAAATGGTCAGTGCCCATTTTTACAAGAACAATTTTTTCTTGCCCTGTCAGTTTCTACACCACCAAAGCACTGGGGCTGCCTCTGCCAAGCCATAAAGAGCAGACTCAGTGTCAGAGCACACATCCATAGCTAGCAAAGGTGAGGAAAGTCCACCCTTCTGCCTGAGTTCCCAGCAGAGGAAGCCTTGACAAAGCTTTTCAATGGATCTGAGTGTGTCTGTCTCTCTCTCCCAACTCCTTGTCCTGTCACCCAGAGTTTCCATCCTTCTGACCCATTGCAAACACCATCTTCATCAACGCCATTTCACAGAGAGATGGAGTTTCCATCTGAAGGATGGCATTGCTGTCCTTTACCACACTGGAGCTCCTCTGCACAGCTTTCCAGGACAAGGTCCCTGGTCACATCTCCTCAGACACAGTTTTCAGGAGAAGAGACAATTAGATCTGCGTTAGGTGAGCTGCTGCATGAAGTTGTGTGAACTGCTTGCTGCACAGAAGGTACCTCACTCTAGGATTTTCCTGTGTGGAGGGGTTTTTGTGAGGACTTTCACAGAATCACAAAATCACAGAAGGGACCTCCAAGGAACATGGACCCCAACTCATGGCCCAGCACAGCACCATCCCCAAGGGTCACACCATGTGCCCGAGAGCATTGTCCAAACACTTCTTGGACTATCAGGCTGGTGCTGTGAGCACTTCCCTGGGGAGCCTGTTCCTGTGCCCAGCCACCCTTTGGGTGAAGAACCTTTTCCAGACATCCAACCTAAACCTTCCCTGACACCCATCACTGGATGTGTTTATGCATCTGGGGGATGGACATTTTGTCCAGAGGATCCTGTGAGAGACAGTATGGAGAGCGTTACTGAAATCCAAAAAGATCTCATCCACTGGCTTCCTTTGTCTCAGTGTCTGACTACCCAGCAGACTGGTCTACTAAAAACAAACCCAATACAATTTCTCAGCAGATTCAGCCTAACAGGCCCCCAGGACCTAAACACCCTGAAAATCACTTGGTGAGGCACTCTGGTTCTATGGGAAAAGCCCGGGATGATAGGATCTGTCATACTGACATGCTACATCCCTCTACATTCCTACTACATGGAGTTCTGAAAACTAGGAAGTATTCCAGGTATCGAAATAAAATATTTACATTCCCCTTCCTTATTGGAGACTGTTTGCTGGACCAGCCTGTTGTCAGACTCCTTTATCTGCTTCAGTTCACTTTACTGCTAACTGTGACTTACATAGGATTTATGATTCAAGTCAAGAGCTTGATTGCATTTAGTTTGCTGGTGACAGAATCAATTCATTGCGGGTAGGAAAAGTGATGCATTGCTTGTCAGCCCCTCACTGGCCCACAGATTATTGAGAAGCCTAGTGAGTGTCTTTGTATGTTTTGGAGTCATGGTTTTTTTTTCCCTAATAACTTCATAATTACTGAAATTCAATATTATTCTCCTCAATGGAGGTTATGGAACAAGGAAAGCCCTGGAAAAAACTCTTGGTTTCTTTTGATACCAAATCATCTCATCCTGCTGGAGTAAATAAACTCCTATTTCAACTCACTCATTTCCATTAATTTCACTTGAAGTTTTAGGATAATATCAAATATTAATTTTAATATTATATTTCAGTTGTGTTATTAATATTTGCTGGTATCATTTGCTTTGTTATTATAGAATAACAATGTGTGTACCTTATGGAAATGGAGCATTTAGGTATTGTTGAAACAAAATTATTTGGTGTTGTCAAGACCATCCAATTTGATTATTCTCATTAGGCATTTCTGGAGGAGGGAGAGGGAAGAGCATTTTATGTTGAAATTTGATTTTAAACAAAAATGACTTCTGAAATGTTGGGATTTTATCACTGGCTACAAATGCTGGTATCTGGCAGGTATTTCTGCCAAGAAACAAAGAAGCTGCCAAAATTAGGCACAAAACAAAAAAGAACAAGGAAAGGGTGGCTGCTCATGGCCCTGTCTGGAGCTGCAGAGGTTTCCTTGCAGGTCAATAGATGAAGCAAAGCTGCTGTAGGGTCTCAGAAAATAAGTGTACTCAGCTCTACAAATTAAATGTCTCAGCTTTGTCTCTCAACCTCTTACTGCCATTTTTTTGTCCCTACCTCTGCAGGTGGCATTGCTTGAGTTCTTCTCGCTGCCCCAGGAGAGGGAGACTGGGAGAATGTCCTCTCCTTCCCGTTTGATTTAAGGCTCTCCAACATTTTGCACACTGCTGAGCAGGTCGAGGTGAAGGACAGGCTTGCCCAGCCCATCCTTGTGTCCCCATAAGCAGCCAGATTCGCTGGGCACGTAGGACTGGGACATCAGGCTGGAACTGAGCAGGGCCGAGGTGCTTCATGGAGTCCTGGAAATATCTAACCCCAGGCTGTCTGACCTAAGGCTGTGCTTGACAAGTTACCTCCCAGAGAAAGTTAATTCCTGTGTTGTCTGTCTTCCTGTCACAACTCACTTACATGCCCAATGAAGACACCACCCAAAAGAAATGTAACTTTAAAAGTGCCTTAAGCAGGAGAGCTGGATGCAATCAACATGTGGATGAGGGGAGCTGGATGACCTTCACTCCCTGATGGATTCACTCCTGAGCTAAACACATCTAAGGCTCTGGCTGTATCTATTCATCAAACTAATGGTGGGATGGTAGTTGTGCTTATTGGATTAAATCCTCACTGAGCCATGGACTTATGCTAACAAGCTCCTCAAAGTCCCTGAAGTGTGTGATGTGTGCTGGCTGCTCCTCCAAAAGCAATGGACACTGTGTCAGAAGATACACCACAGAGTGTAATAAAGACTTTTTAACGTATTGTAAAGGAGCCACATCAAAAGTTTACTAATGCTGGCCACGCCTGAGTAAATGCACGCCAAAGTCTCAGATGTGATGGCTCCTTGCTCCCCAGGAGACCCCATAAGGAATAGGACTGTCGATGTGGCAGCATTTTACACTGGCCTGCTCAAGTCCACTCTTTTTCTTCCAGTGGTGGGAGATAGGGCAGGAAGGTTTCCATGCACTGGAAAAAATGGATAAGTGATAGGTGTGGCATTTTGCAAATCCTACAACAGCAATTGCTTAAACCACCCTGGTGCTTGAGTGACGCTCTTTTGCTAACAGGGGTTCGGCCTGAGGCACTCCCAGCTGCTTTTGTCCATTAAATGTTGCCTCCCCAAAAAGTTCCCCCGAGGTTCCTCTTTCTTATTCTTTATTAGTGACATCTAGTGACCAGCCAGAGTCATGCAGCAAATGAATGAAACCGTAATCAATAAGTTAGACTGAACTTACATGACAAGAAACTGCTTGGACTATTAGTTTAACAAGTATTTCTCACTGCTGCCAGTAGAGAAATCCATCAGGCTCTTGTGTTTGAAATTATCCTTTGCTCCTCAGCCTTTTGCAGAGTGCCAAGGGCTGCCCTAGCTCCTACAGGAGGTCCTATGAAGAAGGTCCTCAGCTGAGGCTTTCCAGAATGTTTTATGATCCTGATAACAGTCTTGGGGTTTGAATTTTGATGTGCTTTAAAGGTTCTGATTTTCAGGCATCGAATTTCCAGCTTTTCTTATAAATCAGGTTTCCTCAAGATATCTCAGCTGGGTGTCTAAAAGACTTGGCAATTTGTGACACCTCCTTTCAACTCGCTTTCCTGCTAAAATAAGAATATTTTATTGCTTTTCCACTCTTTAACTGAGTCTCTACTCCCTATCACTTTGCAGCCCAAGCAACACAGTAGCAGATGTCTCTGAGGTCATTATGCTCCTCCTGTGCTTCGTGCAAATAGGAAACCATGCAGAGCAAAGTGCCTGGGATGGTTGCACAAGTACTGAAATCCTAAGTAAATCCTAAGTAAATTTCAAAAACCCCTCATTTGGTAAAGTAGACAAGCGAGAGAGACACTTTATAGTGCAGCTACAGCAAAAACCACTTGAAGTTCTTGTCTTCTAGTACACAAATCTGGTTTGAGATGCAAATCTAGGGGGAAATGGGCTTGGCTTGGCCTGGTGTTTCCTACTGCAAGATTAATCTGTACAAATAACCTGAGAAAGAGGCTTCAGTCTCAGGTCCCTTGTGCTGCCTCTTCTTCCAAGGTAATGGTGCAAGAGATGAACAACAGTGCCCAGGTGCAGAGCACTCCAGCTGTGAGGCTGTGTGAGAGATGCCTCTGCCCAAATTCAGGTGTAAATCAGGTCATGGGCCAAAGTCAGTCACATAGATTTAATTTAACACTAAATGTGAGTTAGAGAGATAGAAAGAAAGATCAATGAGAAGATAGTCACTACTCCTGGATCCAGTGGCATCCCATTGGTCCTTCTTCACCCTGGGCTTCCGGGCAATGGGGATCCTGGAGTCTTTCTGGAAGTGCCACCTTTCTACAGCCCTAGTTCGGGCTATCCACGAGGTGGTCACCAATGTTCCCAATAACCTGAGGCGGTGTGTGCGTAAGCAGTGGCTTCGTTTCCCACAGTTTGACACCGTGGTAATTTTTGGCTGGATGTGTTACCCAGGATGTGCACAGCAGACCTCAGCTCTGCTAGGCTTGGAATCAGCGCCATCCTGCTGTAAATTTCTGCCATCTGTACTTAGCTCAGGTTCCCTCTGTGGTGGCTTGTCTTATGGCAAGTTCCTTCTGTGGCTTTGACAGTGTTTTCAGACAGGCAGCTGTATTTTTTAAGTCCTTTTAAGAGGCACAACAGGGAGACAGAGATGTGAATGCCCCACAGTTTCTATTTTTTCTTGCCTCTTGGGGAGATGGGGAAAGACCAATCTGGTCTTTGCCAAGTGGCCCAGCTGAGGAATCCAGCTCCCCAGCAAGATTTCAGAAAGGTTTCTCAGCAACCAAGCCTCCACACTGAATGGAGATTGTGCCTCAGATAAAAGGCATTTAAAAGGAGCTGGATCAACATTGGGTTTTGGCTTGTACACTCACCAGTGTGCTGTGCAGGACATGAACTCTGTGCCATACCTGGCCTGCTCCTGATACTGCCACAGAAAATGGTGTGGAATGGGATAGCAGAACTGCAGAGACACCCAGCTCTCCATCCAGGGCACACTGCTGGTGCAGCTCTGCTGCTGAGGGAATCGGAGTGTGAAACACCAGCCCAGAATGTGGGAATCTGTGGAGCTGAGCTGCAAGCAAAGCACAGTGAGAGAGGGGGAGCAGGGCAGCCAGGGGTCAGAAGCAAGACTCAAGAGTTCTCCCTGTGTCCCTGGTGTACTTGTCAGTCCGGTCCTGGGTCCACACGGGTCCCCAGGGATGCCTGAGGGCTATGGGCTCTGCAGACTGAGCGTGCTCCAGCCCACAGGCTGGGGAGGGGAACGCCTCAGCATCATTTCCCCTGAGAGATGCTGCAAATGATAGGACTGGTGACAGATTGAATACAAAAATTGTTGCAGCCTCGAGCAAACCCAGAGCCAAAAGAGCCACACCATTATGCCATTAGTCAGAGCAGATGCTTGTGATTGTGGCTGTGACCTGAAACTGCTCATCTTGTTACTCTGAGAGGGCTTCAGCCACGGGGCTGGCAAGTGTGGAATAAAGAAACCAGGCTCTTCTTTCCTTCCCTGAGCTGCCTGCCACATTCAACTCTCACTTCAGGCAGAGAGAACAGTGAAGCAGTGGTGACAGCTCACACAACGCCCTTCACAGCCAAACCACTGCTGGAAACAGCTGCTGAAACAAATTTTGGACAAAGATGGCTTCGTCAAGGGCTTGTAGCTTTTATCTCCTTTACTCAGACTCTACTCCTCTGCCTTTTTCTGAGGTTTCATTCTACTTTTACACCACCAATCACCCTGGGGCAGCGATCCCAGGTTGCCACTGGTGTGTCCACCCCCACATGCACTTGAACAAGAAGTTAATGCCTTTCCTCCTTGATCCCCAGCACACTGACTCGTGGGCCAGGCATCCCATAGGAGTCAGGTGCCCACATTCTTTCCTTAAGGGCCCCTCTCTGCTCCAGGACTGGCACATCTACTGGAATAGGTGCGAACATCTGGAACAGCTGCTGCGAAAATAGGCTCAGCCTCCACACTCAGAGAAAGAGCAGCTGGAGAGGCTTTTGCTTTCTCTCCTTGAAGAGGAGATAGAAAAAGGGCTGTGATCTACAACTTGGGCAGTAAAGAAAGATCCACTGTGGAAAATCTCCAGCCCCCTCCCCAGGCCATCCATCTTGTCTTGCCTAGGACACACCAGAATCTCCTGTTTAATATAAATGATGCCCATCTCCTAGGAGGTGATTCTCCCTCTCACATCCTTCGTAGTGAGTGTCATTCAGGGCAGACTTTGCAAGGTCTGCTGCAGCCTCATTGAAAAACATCCTTTAAAAAACAAAAGAAAGATAGAAAAACCATGTCCAAGACTAGGTCAAAACACTCTTTGGAGGAAGTGAACTGTGTGGAAACTTCCAACAGTTCTGAAAGGAAATGACAACACCTGCAACCACAGTGTGCCCCTGCCTTTGGAAAGTGCATGGACAACTGTGGGCACTAAGAAAAATCATCTTGGATGAAAATTGAATTTATTTTTTTTCAACATCGCCTCCCTGCCTCCCTGGCAATGTTGCAGGCAGTAACTTACTGGAAGCTCTAAGTAAAGCCATGAAACGCTGCAGCAGCCAGCATCCGAATGCCTTTGCAATTTTCATTTAATCAGCTGGCAGCTGTAATGAGAGAGATGGGACTGCAAAGACATCTCTGTCAGAGGAGCTCTGACACACAGCTCCTGGCGGGCAGACGCCTTGCTCCCAGATGGACTGCAGCTGGAGGTGTGGCTGGGAAGGGCTGGAAGGGCTTTGGCAGCACCTGGAGCACAAACCTGAGGCAGCAGAAGTAGATAGTAGGTGTTCAGGAAGAGAAGGTGGCCTTGGAGCACCCCCCGAAATGCTCCACAGACCTGTCACCTTGTTGTGGAAGTCAGTATCCATAACCACCTCCCTCCTAATCCCTGCCAGGTCATGCTGAAAACGGTCCCTCCTTGCCTTCCTGTCTGTAACTTGACTCCACTTTAAAATCCTAATGTAAACAGGGAAACCTTTAGAAGCTACTACTGAAAGCATGTCAAACTACACAGTGTTTATCAACAGCTTAATTATCTTTAATTGCTTTACTTACAACTGGCAGGATCTCATTAAGATGGCTAAAAAACCAATCAGACCAAAAAGCTCCCTGTATTTTACTGTGTGTATCAAGAACATAACATAAAACACTTGAGGGCAGACTTTTGCCCAGTTTTCCCAAGGAAACACTTTTGTGTCTGTCAGCAGCCACTCTTGTGCCTTCTTCCCTCCTTTAACATTTTTTCCAGTGTTGTGCTCCAAGTTGGTTTGATTTGAAAGATACAAAAATGCTGATTTCTGTCAAATACCACGACTATAGGCAGGTGGATAGAGGGAGAAAATACAACAGCAACATAGCAAATATTATTAATAATGATTTCATATTTACTTTAAAAGCTTTAGTGAGAATATAAAAGTGTTTTGAGCATCAGACTGGTCCTCTAAGGTCCTATTTTATGGCCTTGCAACACCACATTCTTCTAAGATGTTCCAATTCAGCTTAGAGTGTACATTTCTGTTCACATGGTTCCTTTGTTCTGCCTTGCTCAGAAGCCCATATGAGGGAAAAATAGCATTTTTATGACAAGACCTATTTCCCATAAAACCATAGTGGCTGTCATTAAATCTTATTTGCATTCTCTCATTATTCATCCCCTCAATGCTGCATTCCCTCTCTTCTGCATTGCTTTGTGCTGGGGGGTTCAGTGTTACCTGTATCACCAACACCATCACTGGGAATTGTTCTGGGTACCCTGAGATGAGTGAAGCTCCTTTCCTGGGAGTTTTTCCATCCTGGGATTCCTCCAAATGGTAAGTCTGAGCAAGACCAGACAGTGGCAGGAAAGACTCAGGAGGGGTTCATAAACAGCCCTCTTCTTTCCTGCAAGAAAGGAGAGATTTTTTTCCCACCTTACAGCCTTTGCAGCAAAAAAAATGTGTGTTCTCCCTTTGGCTTTTCTCAGCAAGTGCTGATCCCTCTCCACTGGAGATCCCACAACCCTTCAGCCACTGAATTATTCCTCTCCTTGAATGACTGGCAATGCTGCCTGGAGCAGGGCAGATGCAAAACTGCCCATTTGTAAAGGAAGGTGTGAAAAAGACCAAAAAAATGTTGCCTTCCTTCACAAATCACAGGTGAAAAACTCTGTCCTCTTGCCAGAAATGCAGATGTTTCCTGGGGAGAGCAGCTGGATGGTCAGCAGGGAAAATCCTCACCAGTTTGTATCTGTCCAGGTGCCAACATCAATTGCTCCACACACATGAATTTCCAGTTTGACATTTTCTACAAATTCAGGAGCTACTAAAAAACCTTTTTCCTCCTCAGCCTGAGAGATTCAGCTGGAGCAGCTGGGAAGCTCCAAAAAGGTTTTTAGAAACACCAGTCAAGAGGAGGCAAATGCTCAGGCTGTTAAGCATTATGTCCCCATTGGCATCAACAGGCTCTGGCCATTCACAGCAGCTGACGCCGGGTCTGGCACCAGAAATTCTCCAGCTTTACTTTTATGAGATCTTGAGATGTACTCGTGGCTCACAGCAGAGCTCTGTGCCAATGTTTCCTTGCAAAAAAAACCCCAGTGTGTTAGTTTAACATTATTAGTAAATATTTAGCTCTGTTGCAGCAGCACTTTGTGGTTATTTAATACCTCCAGGGACAACTTTCTTAAAATAATAGGTGAAGTGCTGGGACTTGAGAGAGCTGAGTGTAATTCTCTGCTGTTGCAGACTCAGATCTTTGGCAGATCAAAGAGCAATGCTCTGCTGTGATAGGGTATCTGTGTGCATCCCAAACCCTTGGGAGAGGAGGTACAGAGTAATGGAATTATGGCTATACAGTTATTTTGTGTGAAAGCATAGAAAGCAGTTCAAATGTGAACAGGGTGATAAAACCTCAGAGTTTCCAGGAAAGCCCAGTCAACCCCAAAACTCCAAAAAGGGCATTAAGTTGCCTTGTCTCAAATGTGAACACAAGAATATTTTTCCAGTCATCAAAACCAGTTATCCCAGCACTCAAGTGAGGCCTGTGTGGTTGTAAAAAAGGAGTCAGGATTTGGGTTCTATAGAGATACATCTTCAGGTCCTGTTCTGCAGATTTTAAAGGTCTATGAGCAAGTAGCTGGTAATTCCCACACGAGTGGAGTTATCTGGCTCGTAAATGTACGTGCCTTATAAAATGTTGGATTTGTTCGATCTCTTGTGCTGTCGAAAATCCCCTGGGGAATATTTATCCTGCCTTTGCATGGAGATAGTGAGTAGAACAAATTTCTAGTTCTAGAATATCATCATGGGCTGGCTTCATGCAGACAAAGATATCAGGTCTAGAGACAAAACATGGTGTCCTGATGCAGTATTTGAATCTGTCTCCAGCCTGCTTGGGGAGATGTATCCAAGAAAATTCTTGTCTTCTCTAAGAACCATTTCAGCAGAACTGAGAGGAGATGGTGACCTGGTTTGGGTGGCCAGTAACTCTGAACCAGGAATGTCACTTTTCAGCCTGGCTTCTCCAGTACTCCCAGCTTTCACGTTTAGCCTGCAAAATAAAGCAAATGAAACAAAAACATCACAAAGAATCAAACAGCTACCTTAAAATAGTATGTGAGATGAGAGGAAGCTCCAGGTTGGTGGTGAGTGGTGCATGAGAATAAGAACATACTCAACCCCACTGCAGTGCCATGGTTCCTTCAGCTGGGCATGCAGAGCCTCTCTCCTTGGCAGGAAAAGGGATTGATTAATTAGTTAATTAGTTAACGTGTAGCAATGTGAGGGTGGGGAAAGGCTGCAAGATAATCATTACCATTATTATCAAAGCCACACAACAGCTTCTCATAAATGCCTTCTTTATTTCTCATGTAAAAGTGGTTGTCAGTACCAGAAGAATTTTTCATCACAAAAATTCCTATTAAACAACTTGGTACTGGGCTCCAATTTGAAACATATTCTATCTAGCAGACAATATGAAACAATGCCTGAATTATTTACCACAAAGATTTAAAGCACGAAAACCGTGACAAATCCATCTGAATTTAATGGATGGATGCAGAACCTGCTGCATCCGATTTCATAAATACCTTTGTATCCCAGCCTTTCTTTGCTCTTCCTATAAAATGTTTTTATGATGACAACTTTATTGGTGCTGAAATTGCTCCTTTCCTGACTTTCAGATCACAAGAACTTTGTTTGCCTTTTGTGTATTACCCATTATTATTTTGTCTCCTTATCATAATGATATCCGTTATTTCCCTTTTTCTATATAGATTATTTTCCCACAGCCACGTCTCCTCTGTCTAGTGGAGAGGCATGGCTGGGCTGGCTGTGCAGCAGCAAATATAACACCAACACACCTCACTCTCATCCCTGAGGGAGAAGTGATGAGCTGCAGGGACCATCCCTTCCACGACCTTTGTCTCATATCAGTTGATATAAAAGGTCTGTTTGTGTTGGGGCAGCTTCAGAAGTGCCACCAGCAATGCATCAATGAAGCTGCTTTTTTGTCCAATGTGTTTCTTTTTTCTTTCCTGACCTTTCCTTTGGAACCGTTCTATTGGAAATCAATGGCAAGTTTTATGTTCTGGTTTTTTAGCTTTGCTGTCACTGCCCAAAATTGGCAAGAGAGATAAAATTGACAAAATCCTTAAGAGGCATTTGGCAGGCAAAAAAAAAAAAAATAATAATAACCCACATGCTGTTTTTTTAAAAATTTCACAAGCCATGCTGTGACAGAAGCCTGGGCTCACGTTACAGCTCTGGGAGTTCATTAAATTGCTCCCGTAAGCAGTGTGCATCCCTCTGTATTTTGTGTGACGTGGTCGGAATCACAAAGCAGGAACCAAGCAGAGGTGGTGCTCCAGACCTTTGTGAGGAAATGTGTATGTGTTGCTAGTACAGCTCGAGCACTTCTAAGGTATTGGACGTTGCCCATGTTTGGCAAGTAAGCAGAAAAGCACTCCCTGAGCCATTACCTGCCAGGCTGCTGGGCTCACATAAACCAATTTTCTGTAGCTGCAACTGTGAGCACTTCTGGCATCTCTTTCCTGTCTCCAACATATCTTCTTGATCGCGTCTTTAAGGGACCCAAGGAATGTTTAAAAAGGGAATGTGACTTTGTCTCATCTCAGATTTTGGGCATCTTTATCATTAGCAGATAAGGAAGCTGTTTGCATCCCCTCTGGCAGTGAGGGATCAGTCTTCTCCAGTAGCTCCTTTTTGAGTGTACTAGTTGAAAGGTTATAAGAGAATTTTTCCTGTTTAGGGCAATATAGGTGCTTAGTGCACATTTTCCAAAGAAATAGCACTGCAAACCAAGATAGGAAAAGACCTGGTTAAAGAATATTTAGAGAAGTTATGACCTCTTGAGGAACAGCTGACGTTTTTCCTCCTGCACATTTAGGGGTTATCTCTGTAAATTCTCTGTGCCTGAGAAATAGAGGAAGGCAAGCAGAGGAGTTCATCCTTCATGAGAGAATGAAGAACCAAGGAAATGGCAGTAATCTAATACCCAGAAAGGCAGAAGATAAAATTATTAAACAATATCTTAGTAGTCATCTAGGGAATAAACTGATAAAAACAGCCAGCATAGATTATTCAAGAACCTACTTTCTCAAACCATTTCTAATTTCATTCCTTGTCAGAGCGACCAGCCAAGTGGATAAAGAGGAGGCAGCAGATGAGATATGCCTTGAATTTATTAAGAGTATGACATTGTCTTGCATGACATTCTCTTAAGCAAAGAGAGAAATATGGCCCAGCGGGTGCACTCATAAAACTTGTGGATGGCTCTGTGTCGAGAACAGCACCAAGAACTTTGGAGGACAGGATTAGAAAAGGCTGGATTAGCTGGAGAAATAGCAGAAATCAGTGTGGATGACTTCAGTAAAGATAAGAGCAAAGGAATTCAGGCAGCTGTGAATGATTTCTTCTGGGGTACCTGCCACTGCAACATGAGGGGTTTTGCTGTAGCAGTTCTTTAGAAAACGTTTGCCCTTCATCAAATGAATCGTGTACTTTCTTTCCATGAAGGGTCACTGGAAAAGCACAAAACTATCAGAGTTAATTTCTCAAAAAAAAGCTGAAATTCTCCGTGCAGGTTTGCTCCTCAGTTATTCCAGCCCCAAACTGACCACTGACAAATTCTTAGTTTAGATGGTGTAATCAAACATCTAGGGCTGTTATTTTTCAGCTAGATGGAACTCATGGAAAAGAGCATCACTAACAAAACCCACATTTCCTGTGGCAGAGGAAAAGACGTTCGCTTGGGATGAGTCTTTTGGAGTAATTAATTAATTAACCGTGGCTTTCTTCAGCACTGAGTCCCCAGTTCTGATTGAAAAGTGGAGGAAAGGGCATTGCTGTGGAGTTAAATGCTTTGGATTTCTGTTGCAGTGGATATTACCTTTACCCTTTTAATTTTTGAAGGATGCAGCTGAATTGTACTGCTGGAATAAAGGATGTTGTGAAAATAAATACAGCAGACAGTAACAAATTGCTTGGATTGAGTAGTATGTGCCAAAGCATTGCCAAAGACTTTTCATGCCAAGAACACTAAGCTGCTACCAAAGCTGTATAAACTCTTATTAAAACATGCTACAATAGTTTAGGATATCTAAAAAACCCTCAAAAACAATCTGCTAGACTTGGTTATCAGTAGTATCAGGACCTGCTTGTCCTGTTTCAACAGCAGGAGTCACCACAGCACCAAGTGTGCCCAGGGTCAGGAACAGGGGACAATAATCCCAGACATATCTTTTTCTTCACTTTTAATATATGTGACACAGCTCACACAGAAATGCACCACTGCTGTTTACAGAGATAGAAGACAACAAATAGACTTGATTGGACAATTATATCTTTTGAGGAAATATTTAGGTGGACAACTTTTTTTTCCACTCCATGTTGAGCAGAGCAGGAAGGAGGGAGGAGGAGAATTATTGGGAAAAAAAATCTACATGAAAACTCGTTGTTTGGTGTTCAGTACACTTTCATTCATTGACATTAAAAAATTCAAAAAACACAAGTAAGAAAGCTTAATTAAATCAAACCCCATTTTCCACTAAAAAATACCAAGTAATTCTTCAAGGAAGTACCAATGCCTTAACTGAAGGGTTTTCCTGTGAGCTCTGCAGGGTTAGTTTCAATGTTATCCAATGCAGACATACATTTTGGTCACTGCACTACCACCTCCTCTTAGCTTTTCTTTTGCAGGGAAGGTAAAAGCCCTGAAAATTGATAGTACAGCAGTATAGACACCCCTTGCAATCCAAGGAGGAGACATTCTGCACTAACCACTTACAAACAGTCTGGCAAGCACAAAAATCAAGTTGTGTTTCAAGACAACATGTTTAGATATAAAACCTGGGAGCACATTTATATATTTCCAAGAAATGCATATCCTGGAGCTCAGGTTAAACATACACAGACTTTGCCTGTTATTTCTAGTATAAATTATAAACTTGCTTTTGTCTTTTTCCCTTGAGGGCCTTTGCAAAGTTAATTGTCCCTGACTCCTTGCCAGTATTACCTCCGTAAATACAATATATGTGCATTGGCAAATGCCTTGCACTGTGCACATGTCAATTTTAATAGATCAATAAATTATTTTCCTGTAATCTCCAATCTAAGATACATTCTACTGAGTTTGCAGAGAGCATATCACTCTGTGGATGTGCTGGTGTACTACCACATCTATAAACAGATAAAAATATTCAGAAATATATAAAAATATTTTGAGCTGGACAGCCTTCTGTGTTGGCTGTCTCTGGCAAAGCTGGATGACTTCTTTCCTCAGGAACTCTGCCCGAGGCATGGCTAGCTGTGCCTAGAGGGAGGCTTCCCAAATGGAGGAAGAAAAGCACAACATCATAACCTTAGTGCAGCTGTTTCCTCTGGATCTTGAGGTTCTCTCCCAGGCAGAAATTCCACTGTACAGCCCAAGCTACAACACAGCCACTTGTTTCTGGACTTCCAGCTGGGTGCCCATATCATCACACTCCACAACCTGCCAGGAGTGTCCCTGAGTCTCCAGGTGCTTTCCCATGGCAGGTTAGAGCAGTAACATCCTTCAAGTCTTTAATCCCAATGCCTGCATTATAACAGGCTCACTCCAATGTAACTCAGAGGATAAGTTGATCCATTGCAAAATTATGGCTGAGTTAGCTCATCATTTCCCCCTTTCACGGCTGCATTCATTGCTCCTTCCCATTTGTCAGTTTTGCAATTTCTTTGTCAAAATTCTCCTCTACCATTTCGAGGTCAGAAGTTCCCCAGTACTGTGGCAGGTTTTTGGGTCCGATTAGGGATGAATTGCTCATCAGAAAGATGTCAGAATTACTGAAGCACAATTAACCCTCATTGTTTCCAGTGGCAGGACAAGTCCAACCAGCCCCAGGTGAAATCCCTTCACTCTATAAATCCCAGTTATGCTCACATTTGCTGTTATCAATATGTGCAGCCTGACAGATGCATTTTTCTTGGGCTGTGTACAATCTCCATTTGCATGGTAATGAGGCCTTCCAAAGGCATTCAGCAGGTGAGATGGGAGGTGAACTCCTCCCATCACTGAGCACCCGTGCCTCGTGATCAGCAGTGTTTTTCAGGAACAGGAGAAGCTCCAAGGGAGCCGTGCCTGAGCTTAAAGCTGACTTGCCACCACCAGTGATGGGACAAGCTGCTGCCAAATCTGCTCGTGAATTAACCAGCCATATTTTAGGATACACTAATTTATATACACCCTTACCATAATATTGGATTAGAAGAGTGGACAGGAGACTATGGATAATAATTTAACTAAGGTCTGGTGGGCTCTAATCCCAGTTTCCTAGTGAGGCTGGGTTTTCATACTGCACAGCACCATTCATCTGCCTGTCTACCTTCTGATGACTAACATTGAAGCTGCTGCCCAATTTCAACCTCATCAGACTCAACTTGAGCTCTGGAAGATAATTAAATTCCCTAGGTTCTGCCCCTTCTCCAGCTGTTTTCTCCTGGTGTATCCCTGCCATAGTTCACCTCGTGCATGCATAGGAGCTTCTGTTCTCCAGCCCTACCTTACTCCTAGATTTTCTCCATCGCTGTATTTCCAGGCTAATCTGCTCTTCCATGGTTTCCTTGCCCAAAAGCTGAGAGACTCCCACTGTCCCCATTGGAATTTGTTGAAGCATCTCTTAAAGACCCTCCTGAGGTGAGCAGACAGGTTTGTTCCCCACTGTCCAAGGCTGACAGCAACCTCCTCCCACAGCCACGACAATGATATCCTCCAATGCCTTCTCCAACCCCTCTCTAATGACTCCAAACAACAGATTTGTTTTTCCAGCACAGGTGGTATTTATCCAGGCACCCACCATCTGTTTTCACAACTTTCCTGGCACAGGTGCTGTTCACTGGGTACGGTGTTTCCTCCTTCTGGGATGGTGCAGAAAACCAGATCCCAGCTGTTTTCTTCCTGGTGCCTGGTAGTTCATCTGGGCTCACTATTCCCATGCATTCCCACTATTTCATTGCTTTATCTCATGAGTTATATAGAGGTAATGTTGTACAGAAACCCCTTTCCCCAGACAGTGATTGAATTTTGCTTATGTCATTAAAGGATTTGTTCCTCTGTTGTCTTCTGTAACAGCGAGTAATTCCCATTAAATATTAAGTAATTGATTTGCCATATACGTCTGGGGGCTTTTTTTTTTTTTAAGTAATTGATTTATTTAGTCATTGCAATTACAGTAAATCAGCTAACTAAAAATAATGCCAAATAATTAATTTACTTAGTATTTAAATATTACAAATTGCCATAAATGACTGCAAATTACCTGCACACAGGGCAAATTTTCTTATCTCTTGCAGGAAATGGAATTATTAATTTCCAAATGTTATTTATGTGTGCTGTTTTTTGGTGCTTTGCCATTGCCATTCCACCTAGTGAGCAATGCACAGGAAAATCCAGTTACTGAGGCCGATCCCAAAGCACTGGGATCCCTGGTGTTCCTCTTCTCAGCTAAACGAGGCAGTGTAAAGAGGGGTAAAAAACCCTAATGGCACTTATGTGGGAGTCTGAGCACCTTGCTAACAGGTTTAATCTCTCATCTGAGGATTTTCTGTTGTCTAATAAGGCTTAACTTCACATTTTGGTTGTTTCACTCACATGAAACATGAAAATTCTGGCAATGCCTCCCCTACAAGGCCATCTCTTTGAGGAGGGGGAAACCCTGTATGAACATACAACCTTTGTAATCTCTCAGTTACTGGTAAATCTAATGGAAACCACCAAAAACAGCAAAAAGGGATGGAGAGAAGGGTAAAGGAGGCAGATACTGATTTTAAAAAATCACAGTACCCTTGTTTCTATAGGAAACCATGTGAATAAACAGGTTTCATGCCTTTCATCTACTAAGATGCCAAAGCATCTCTGTGCTGCTGAGGATGGGATTAAGCCAGACCCCCTCCAGTCTCTGCTGCAGGAGAGCTTTTTTCTCTGGAAATTCAGTACTGAGGATGGTAAAAATTCAGCCTAATTAGATTCAAAAGGACAAAACAAAGGGCTGTCTTGGGAGTCCCACTTCTTTCCTTTCTTGAAGCATTAGTGAAATATCCTTCCCTTCTTGTCACAGCCCCTGTGGGACCAAAGCAAGTACAGAGAGGAAGGGGCTTGGGAAAGGCTCAGATCAGATTTTACGAGCCCACCCCTAAAAAGCACTCAAGAATTTGCTCAACAATAAAGCATATGTTCAAAGAATGATAGAATCCTGGAACTGTCTGGGTTGGAAAGGACTTTGAAGATCCATGGGCAGGGATGGCACTCACTCGGTGAGGGCCCCATCCAGCCTGGCCTTGAACACTTCCTGAGGGGAGAGGGTACAGCTGATTGAGAATGTGCACACAGGGATTATAATCCAAGGCAGGACTCCACATCTGATAAAAACCCCCAGCTGTCCCTCTCACTGAGCTTTGGATCACATCTGGAGCCTGTAAGAGAGATGCTTTTCATACCAAACTGGACAGATGTGCTCCAGGAATGTAACTCACAGTGACCAAGGGGACATCATTCTGTCAAGGACTTGAAGTCCTCAGTGCCAACCGCTTCACACCACGGGACCAAAATCTTGTTTGTATCTCATTTTCTTCTCCTGTTAGGCTGAGTTTTTTCATCCAGTCAGTGGTTAAACTTGAAAACAGAATTTAGAGACATGAGATAATTTCATCCTTGGAAATATTAAAAACTTGAACAGATTCAGCCATGAGCACCTGATCCTCCTGGCCTTGCTTTGAGCAGGGGGAACAGACCAGAGTCTTCCAGAGGTCCTCTCCAGTCTGAATTATTCAGTGCTTCCCTTGCTTGTGTCACTTATTAAATACATTCTCTCTGAAAAGGCCTGTAGCCAGTGTGTCTTAATGATGTCTCTCAAAACTTCCTATCACACACAAAAGATAGACATGCAGGATTTCTTCCTCTTCATTTCACCCTTGGTGTGCTTATCTGGGTGTTGAAAATCACTTCAGAATGTTTAACTAACTCCAATTGAATGATGCTCATTTTCTCACTGGTCTCACTCATTCCATTGGCCAATCCTGAAGTTTTGCTTTCAGGCCCAGTCTCAGGTCTGAGAGGGATTTCCAGAGCAGAAACCAATAACTAATAATGCCGTAATATTTACTCTTGCACTGCTGGCACTCGAAATCCAGAAGTGTATTCAGACCCCTCTTTATCCACAATAGTCTTAATATTTCCAACAAATACCAAAATGTTTCTATAAACTCAGTGAAACACTGAAGAAATGAGAAACAGATGATTTACTTTGTACCATCTTTTTTTTTCACATTTTTTAATGCAAAAGGGAAGATATTTGCAATGAATATTTCATTTCCAAATACCAAGAGGGAAATTCTCTTCTTATCTTGCTTGTTTTGCTTCTGATATGATTAACTTGGCAGAAGCAAAAGGAGTTCCTCAAGTATGGCAGCACTGATGAATTTACTTTTCGCCCCAGAGGAAAAATGTTCCAGCTGCAAAGCTGTGGCAGAGCTTTACTCCAAAAAGCCCCCATTGGCTTCTGTTGCCTTTGCTTTGTGCCTAGTTCCTCTGCATCCCTCTACTTCATTTATAATCCACAGGACACTCCTCCAAAAGCTTCCCAGACCATCTTCCATCTGTCCTCTCACCAGGTGGTCATAAATCAGCTGCTTCTTTACCTTCTCCTTGGCATTCCCTGCTCCAGTGGGTCTCTCCATCACCATGCTTGCCATATTTCTCTGCTCCTCCTTGGCTTGCCTTCAAGTAAATTTCCCTTCATCATAGTCCAATTTTCAGTCCTGTAGGAGATAAGAAAAAAAAAACAACCCACTAAGTGAAAAGAATTCAATGGACTGTACAATCATAAGCATATTTGCCCGGCTAGACCAAGAATGAGTTGTTAATGAAAGTGAAGGATAAAATTGTAACAAACGCAGGGTATGCTTTTTCTTTCCAGATGAAAGTCTTTCTAGCTTGGAGGTAAGAACAATCATTTCATTATTTCTGAAAAGACCTGGCAGGAGTCCAGGCCCAGAATTTGGTGGTGTTGAGAACTGAGGTAGCCATAAAAGAGTTATTTCTGTCTCAATGAGATTTGATGTTCCACTTAAAATCAGCAGATCCCCTGCTAGAGTTAATTGGTGTCAGAGAACTGTTTCTTCTGGAGCAGCTCAAAGAGACACCAGCAGAGAAACTGCCTTGCTCCGTTTCCATGTTTCCCTTCCTTCCCTTTGCTTCTCAAGGGAAAAAAAGCCCGTCTGAAGTATGAATACAGATGAGAAGCCCAGAATTTACTGCTCCTGAACTCTTGTGGGGACCCAGGTGAGACATAATTGTTCCAAAGGTCCCTATTTGCAGGGCATTTAGGCACCTGTGCTTGTTCAAGCATTCCCTTTCCTGAACTGAACCTGGAATGTTCCCATCTCTTCAGCCAATGAGCCCAGGGAGGGCTCAGCAATCTCTGGCACTGCCAGGGATTTTAAATGCTTCAGTGTAATTACCCCCTCGCTCAGAGATTTCTGTGGATGAAATGTTTTCCACAAGGCAGACAAAAGATGTGGTTTTTTGCAGAGTGGCTCATTACTATGGCAACCAGCACAGTGACCTCCCCTCGCCCTGCAGCACTGATTTCAGAGATCAGGGAGACATTTCTGCTGAGTGGGCACATCCCTTCCCACTCAGCTGTAGTGGCTGTGCAGACAATCCTAAAGGAGGACTTAAATGGAAATTTGATTAATCAACGTGCCCCACAAAGCCAAACTTCTGGATGTAGCAGCCACTGTGCTGTCTAATAACTAGGAGGTGACAAGGGGTCTGGAAGAGGTTTTTCATCTGTGTATGGTGATGGCAAACAACTGGCCTTTGACACAAGCTAGAGTTCAGTCAGGTACAGTGTACAAAACCAGGGGAAGTTTGCAGGTTTCCGTCTGGGGAGGGGCAGAGAAAACAAGAGACTGAGCCTGGAGAACGTCGTGTTTCCCACGCTGCACAGGAGTTTAATTCTCCATTCAGGGCAAGATAAGCTTCTAAGAAAAATTACTTTCTTTCATATCTGCAAGAACACAACTTGATTTGTTTTTAAGAGAGAAAAGGGTTTTCTTCCTCGTTTCCAGTAACTGCCTGACAGTCGCCAGATGAAACAAACAGAAGGCAGAGAAATAGTTTCACTCTAAGCAATCACAGCCACAGCAACATTTAGCTTTTGCAGAGTGTGCTGCAGGCTTAACCTACTCATTTTCCTACAAGAGCAGCCACAAAGGAACCATTTGCTCACTCTTTCACCCTGTTCTTAGAGGGTTGATGTTGGTCCACCAGCCCCAGCAGCTTCTGTGCTTAGAGAGACAGCCTGGACACCTGCTTATTTTCCTGTGTGTGCAGTCAGCCCCTTCCCTTCCCACAAAACCTGCAAGGTGATCACCTCCCACAGATGTTCCTTGTGACTGTCTTGACATTACTTGTTCCTTGCACCGCTTTTCCCACATCCCCCGAGACCTCTCTGAGATCACCTATTCCCTGGATACCAAGAGAAGACAACCTTACTGCAGGGATGGTGCAGTCAGGGAGAATGATGGGACACTCACAGGGCCATGAAATTCAAGTGCTGAAACTCAGAAATCTTAGCTGATTTAAAGGATTATTCAGTCCAGTCAGACTGTTCTATCACAAGCTGTCTGCACCTTGTCACTCTCCAAACTCTTGCCACAACCCACAACAGGCATTAGACTTCAGAAAGCACGAGGCAAAAAAAGTTGCACCAAACCATTAAGTCAGTTCCTAATTTCAAACCCATTGCAGCCAGAGGACAAACTCTGCACACTCACCCTGCTTCATCCAAGAATTGGTAAGGGGTGACTTTGGCAAGCTTTGCACCGTCTCTTTCTCTCTCCTCCTGTGGCACACACATGCCTCATCCTCTTGCTGCACGCTCTGATGGCTGCAGCAGACGTGCAATCCTCCGTGCAGAACCAGTCTGCACTGCCTTGGCACTGCCAGGGGACTGGGCATGGCCTTGCAGTTAAAATCCAACAGTAACAGGTGGGAAAACACCACACAGTCCCTGGAAACTCTGCTTTTCTGTTGCCAAATTGACTGCAACTGACTCCCCTCAGACGTCCCAGATGAGGACTGTGCTTTTGCAATAGAGAGAGCTGCTTTCAGACTGGATGTAAAAAGATGTGATTTTTGTTGTGCTGGACCACATTCCCATCTGGCAGGTGTCAGCATGCCAGAATTGCTGGGGCCATCCTAGTATCTATCCATCTGTCCCTATGGGTCATCACGCTTGGAATACCGCAGAGGAATAAAGTAAAAACCAAAATTCTTCTGCTCAACAGCTGCTTGCTCTGGTGATTTCATGAAAGGAAGGGAGGGCTGTAGAAGTCTGCCTTCAGGTGGTCACTCAACCTGTTGGTGTGGCTGTCAACAACTCTACCATCTCCCTCCAGCTTTGGAACCCATCAGCTCAAGGCCTCAGGACAGAAAGGATGAGAGGTCAAGCTGGGCATCACTGATTTTCCCTGCTCCTGGAGTGTCAGATCAAGGCTGCTGCCAGCACAGTGTACACACCTCCAGGCAGTGACAGATTTACAGCCCTGTCCCTCTGTATCACTAGGATCAAAGAGGCCCTGACCCTCTTTGAAATGAATGAATGAAAACAGAGGATTCAGGTCACTTCAGGGGAGAAGTGAAACCTCACTGCAGCCTGGATCAATCCAGGGGAAAAGAGGGACTTGGTGACAGCTGGGAATATAAGGTATAAAACCACAGGTAAATGGGCAAGAAAAGGTGGGGAGTGAAGAGGAAGGTCTGAGCACTGAAAAACAAATAAGCAGTATTTAATTTCAGCCCTGCTCTCTGTACTCAAAATACAGGCTGTCTCACAGAAAATACTGTTTGATTAACAAACATAAGCTGCAGCCTGGAAAATTTATCTCCTGAGAGGCCCCACACCTGGCACTTGCTAAATGCAGCAGTGTTTTGTGCAGGGTGACCTGCCACGCGTTGGCCAGAGTCTGGCTAGCACAAGTCCCACTGATGGCTACCACGTGGTAGATGAACACGCTACAGGCAGGACTGAGACACTGCCAGGTAATACAGTAGCTGCTGTGGTGCTTTGGATCTCTAATAATCTGATTGGTCAGAGCAAGATTGACCACTGACCATCACTGCCTTGTGTGCACAACACAAGTTCCCAACATGCTTCAACTCACTTAGAATCACCAGGGGTCTAGGATTACTGTCACAAAATGTTAAGGGTCACATCTCTACATGCACCTTCCTTGGATGTTCTTAGGAGATTTTTACAAAGCACAAGCACATCCTGGTTTCACCTACAGCAGTATCAGCCCAGTGCACCTGGTGTCCAAACCCAGCCACAGCCAGGGCTTTCTGAGGCAGAGCAAGATTCTGTCAAGCCCCATTTCTCCATTGCCTGTTCCAGTCTCTGCTGTCCCTCTTTGATTCAGTGGCTCAGACCTTTGTCCACTTCTGTCCTTTCATGACAGATCTTCAGCCATGGACAGCGGAGAGAAGGAACACGTTACAGCATTTGGAAAAGCCTCCCTTCCTTCACCCCACACTGGACTGGACATTGTAATGGGGCGTGCTGAGTGTTCTACCAGGGTTCTTGTGGAAGGATTTCATTGTTACAGAGTATTTGCTCTCTAACTCATAGTACTTATGGACCACAGGAAACATAAATCACGTCTGCATACACCCAAAATCCTTCCTAAGCATCAATTCATTCTGCAGCAGTGATCCCTTCTGTGTTCATGCCAGCTGATCTGTGCTGGGGGCAGAGCTGGTAATCCTGCATTTTCAGCCTCAGAACCCAGAGGGCAAATAAGAGGAATGCCCATTTATCACGTTCTACAAGGCAACGAGCTTTGTGCCCGTCTTACAAATTTGGGGAATTGTCTCCTGCTCTTGAACTCACAAGCTTGACAGTGCTACGGTAAAAGCAAGTAGATTTTAAAAATTCAGTGGTCCAGGCTGTTTCCTGAATCTGTCACTCATTCTTTCCCCAGAGAGACAAGAAACTGAGATGAATGTCTCTGCTGGAGTTGTGCCACACGGATTAGCGAAGTGGGACTTTTCCCCTGTGTGCAGATTGACTTCAATTCACCCTGGCTCTGTTTCAATGAGCCTTGTCCAAAGGCAGCCGCCTGGGAAGGAGGAAGGGTAGTTAACTGATGCTTTTGGGAACAGTCCTGCGATGAAGGTACAAAAAATGAGCCGAGGGCAAGGAGATGTGGTGCTTTCATATATGCATATTTGTGTGTGTGTGTTTTGGCAAGCAAACTTCAAACAGGGGCTGCCATCAGGGCTTTGCAGGAGAAGAAAGCCAACAGCAGTAAATCTAGGAAGCAACTGTTTGACAATCTGTCTTCAGATAAAGTTTCTTCCAGACCTGAGTCCAGCCCTGGGCTTCCCAATACCCAGGCTCCTCATCTGTCTAGCTTTGACTCTTAAATATGTAAAAAACACAGCAGGAGCCAGAAAAATATGTGGTTTCATTCAGATCACACAGAATTGGCAGTGATTTTTAAGGAAAAAAACCCAAACGAACCAGAATTCCTTAATTTGCTCTCTGGCATCTCCTGCTTTTGCTCTCCGACCATTGTTCCCATACTCTGTGGGACAGGATAGGAACCAGAGCTGCTCCCCCACCTCCACCCTGCTCAAAACTTTCAAAACTCAAATCTGGTGTGCCTCTGAAATCAGAGCTTCCCATATTTAGTTTTTCCTTTTTCTTCATGGATGTCTCGCTTGCAAGCAGAGACAGGTGTTTGCCTCTGCACAGCAGGTACCAGGATATACCCAGCCAGATTTGGGAAGGGAAAAAATGAGCCTGGTACACCCTGTGGGCCAAAGGGTGTAGCAAAACCCCTGGGGGGCTGCTGAAGCCCTGGCAGGAGCTCTGGTGGGCAGCACTTCTTCCCCCAGAAAGCCAATTTGCAGCCCTAGGTCTCCCAAGCATTTTTTTTTCTGTTTTTCTGGCAGCCATATCCTGTCTCTTCTCCCCATGCTGGCTACTTTTCTCGATAAAAATTAGTGCTAAAAATAAAATGGGAAAATTATTTTAATAGCTTTTAAATGCCTAAAAATCACTACACCCCAGAGGAGCCCCTGGCAGAGTTTAGTTCCCTTCATCTGTTCTGACCTCCACTGAACACTTAATTCACGAGTTTCCATGGCATGGGGTGATCAGAAGCCAATGTCATTATTATTCATTGCATTTGCACTTTGTCTGAAGCACTTGCAGGTGAGATGAAAATGCTTATTCAAATGCAGGCTCTAAAACACTGTTCACAAATCCATCTGGGCACCAATTAAATTACATCATGAATCCAAGATGTAGCAACTTCTTTTAGCTGGAGACAACCAGAACAATTCCTGGGTGAGGAATTCTGAAAGCACACAGCTTCTGGTTACAGCTCGAGGCTTTCATTAGGGAAAGATTTCACTTGGCCTTTCTTTAGTGGCTTTTTTCATCTTTTGCTGGAAGTCCTTGAATCATTCTTTCTCCTGGCTGATACTGACAGCTCTTTTTAAAACAAGATTGATGGCCCATTGTCAATAGCCATCATGCTCCTGTCAGAGAAGTGGGAGACATGAAATAATTCGGTTTTCAATAATTCAAGTGATGTTGCTAAATTTGGAAAACAGACCCTGGGAGGAATGGGGACATGATGGAACCTTTTTGGGGAAAAATAATTAAGGACTTGTCACTGAGTTTTAATTTGATCAGGAGTGTAGTGTCATCAATAGACCAATAGATTCGTACTCCAAACATTGCTCTACTACTAGTTTGAGTAATAATCACCTAGAGAAAATAATCACCCAGAGAAAGCCTAACACATAATCTGAAATCTTTTCCACAAGAGTTTTGGGTATGTTTAGTCTTACAGCTTGCTTCTGTTGTTCCTGAGTCCTGAGTCCACCTTAGACTGTTGGGAGTGGAGCAGACATCAGCCCATGAACACATACACAAGGTTCACCCCAGGACTGATTCCCTCCCTGCAGAGAGATGTGCTCCTGTACCTAGGGGGCAATGGAAACAGACTTTATGCTGCAATTCCCTTCCCTGTCCATCAATAACATTTTACTTTCCAGCTGGTACCTGCTGAGTCCTGCGCTGCAGGGCCAAGTCCAGCATTTGAACAGACTACTGATAGATGTTTTAAACCCAGTGAAGGTAGGAAATAAACTTTAACAGATGGAAAAGGACCAGAAAAAATATCCACTAGTGTGTCTTTCTCAGTTGAATTTAATAGTCTCTTAGCAGCTGACATTGTCCCTCCTGGAGGTAATTACACAGTGTAATCAAGCCACCAAATGACCTCCTTGTGCACCATTTATGTGTTACCACTCAGTAATGCTACTGCTTGGCTCTTCCCTGCTTGTCCTCTCCAGCACTCTGCTCCAAGGGAGGGCAGGACACCACACCTGGAGCAAGCTACAGCTGAGCACAAAAGACCAGAAAGGCAATCCATCTCTGCCTCAAAATCTCCCCAGACTGTGAACACCTAAAGAATCTCTTTCTGCCCCTGAGAGATGAGTAATTTTTTATCACTGGCGGACCATAGAATCACAGAATGGTCTGGACTGGAAGGGACCTCAAAGATCATCATCATGGACAGGGACACCTTGCACTAGACCCGGTTGCTTACAGCTCCATCCACCCTGGCCTTGAACACTTCCAGGGATGGGGCACCCACAAGTCCTCTGGTTCCGGTGGCTCACCATTCTCACAGTAAAGAAATTTTTTTCCTGTTTTGTATCCTGCACCTCGGAGCTCCCTACTGTTCTGCCAAACTCTGCCGAAGTGAGGCTCAGAGTTACAGGTCTGAGACACACAGCTCTGCTTGTGCCAGTCCACAAACACATCATCATGAGCTAACTCTCATTCCATAGGAAACCAACCTAAAAATCTACTCACTAAAACACTAGAGCTGAGTTCTGGCCTTGGAAGACAGAGCCGTGCAAGCCTGGTAAGAGTTTCATTAAGATCACACACATCCAGCTGAGGTTCAGGTCTCCAAATGGATACCTTAGGAAAGAACCAGACTTTCTCTGGCTGTCCTAATTGATGCAGAGCCATCTTAGCACGGAGCAATCCAAGCAGCGTCCATGTAATTGGAAGAAAGCTGTTCTCATCTACCACTGGGAGTCAAAGCAGGTGACTGACAGCGTCTCTATTACAGGTCATGCCTGTATATGGGATTAGAAAAAAGAACAAAGAAAGAAAGAGGAAGATCAATATAATAAATTTACTCTTCATGGTTCTCTGCTCTCATTCTGCTTTGATGATGGACAGAAGAGTCAGCAACAAAGTGACTGGAATTTCAAGTGGCAACATGAAAATTTAGCCAGCTCTCTCCTCTTCAGATCCCATTTTACTCCCACAATTTTGTCTCCTTCTACCCCAGTTTCAGAAGTTCCTTTCCTAAGAGGGTACTTCCCAGGAGCTTGAGAGACCCTAGAAGGTCCCCCAGTCACCTCCCTGGACAGTAACCCCCTTGCAAGCCAGACTCCCTGTTCCCAAGCCACTCTCCTGACAGCTCCGGGAAGTTTGGCTCCTGGAGAAGAGCAACTCTCTGTTTAATAGCCTACAATTAACTTTTCTTCTTCCAAATTGCCTGAGCACTTTTTTAACCCAAACATGCATGTGTTGGCTGTCACACCAAGCAGCGAGAGGAAAAAAAAGGTGATTTTTGATAAAATGGTGACCACCATCTGGTGCCTGCCCCCAACAGATATAAGAATGAGTAGACCATGATGCTTGCAGAGCACAACCATCCTCAACCTGCCCCAAAGAAAGCTGCCCATTGGAAGCTGGGAGCACCCTGCCGGCAAGAAAGACCAAATCTGTAGAAATCCTTTTTGTCATTCCATTTTTTTGGAGTGAAATTCTGAATATCACTTTCATGACACAGAAAGTTCTGAATAAATTTCTTGTCAAAGCTAATTGTTGAGTTCTCCACAGATGTTAAAATGAAACTGCTCCGTAATGTGTGGAAGATTGAGCAGGATCAAAATACACCACCATGAAAATGAAGTTTTTCCTTCTCAGACCAAAACAAAGGACATTTAAGGCCAGAAAGAGCAGCATGCACACATTGCATTGTTAAAAAAAAAAAAAAATGGCTGATCCAAAATGATTCACAGCAATTTTTTCCCCCATTAAAAATATAATCAAACCCACCATATTCTCATAAAAGAATGTGTTTTCAAGAAACATGGCAATTTCTGATGGCGAAATGTGCTGTCTGGAAAGTTTCCTATTTAGCCACAGATGGAATGCACTGTGAGATGCTGCATTCTGGAAGTGCTGACAGAAAATAACCTGGTTTCTGCTCCCTTCCTCCCGTACATACAGCCTGCTGATCTGTGCTTGACCTCTTTCAGGAACTGTGGGATCATTTAGGAGAGAATTGCACGGATTCCCATGATGATTCTTTTTATTGATTTTGCCAACTAAGGAACTCAGCTATTCCTTCAGGAGCAGTAGAAGAGGTAGGTGATAACACAGTCAACACCAGTGAGCAGTTTTAGCAGGCACAACAACATCTAGGTTGCAGAGTCAGTATTTTGCAGGGAAGGTTGATGGAGTACGTCCTGGTTTTTTTTTCCCTAGAATGTTCTCTGCTGAGAACTGAGGGGCAGAAGTGCTCCACTCTTCAGAGCACATGTTATTTCCCCTTGTGCTTGAACCCATAATTTGTATTCCCTACCTCCCAGTTTAATTTTCCTCCAGGTGCAAACACTGTGGGTGAATAATACAGGTGTGTGCTGGACCTTAAGGGACAATAATTAAGGGGCATTAAGGGATGCAATCTGAAATGCTAAACCTGCAGCCCCTGCTGATAAACATTGCCCCTAATTCATGTTGGTACAAAATCCAACTAAACCAGTGGGATTTGCTGTAAAAATTGCCTATTTGCAGTTAGGCATCCAATTTTTGTCCTTCCTTGATGGATATTCACCGAATAGCTCTTTTATTTTTTGACAGAAGGAAAAATGGGAACATTCAGGACAGTTATCTCTGCATAGTTGAGCTATACAGATTTAATCAGGTCCCATCATCTGAGCAGCACAGCTTCTACCAAGGACCTAAATGGTGCAGACTGCAGCATTGTGCTTATTAAAGAGCCGGACTTGGCCTTCATTAGGATTAGTGCGGAGACTGTCAAAGACACCTAAATAATTTAGCAGTACGCGTCATTAAGGATAAGAAACATCCTGCTGGCAAACCTGAGGCACTTCTGAAAAATCCCACTGAAGATTATTAAGTCCACTGTCCTAGACAGGGCAGCTCTGCTGTGTCCCACAGAGAAAATCTTCTTTAAAACTGTGCCTTCCCAAAGGCTATTCAGTCGTGCTGTTGAGTCACTTCTCCCTGACTGCCTGAATGAAGCATTCCCATATTTTTTAACAAACCATCTGCTTTCACAACTGTGCACTGCTCCATAAACACCGTGATGTGCACAGAAATGCTAGGAATGGCCACCAATGCTGCAATTGGTCAGGAGATGTTTTCTGACTTAGGAACATGCAGCAGTGTTGAAATGAGTGCCATCCCATCATCAGCCACTGGGAGTCAGCGGGTGATGGACACACTTTGCTCTGACTGTCCAGAGCACAGAGGGAAGAAGGGCACTTAAGGAGAGATTCCAAATCTCCTCTTTCAGGGCTTCTAATTTAGAGGGAAAAAGGCACCATCCTTTTGCTGTCAGAGTGATGGGGTTTCAGGCAGAGTAGCTGGGAAAAGAAATTTCCTGGCTGTAGGGAGCTGAGTATCTCATAGAGCTGATTTTTCTGTGTTATTGGGTGCTGCTCTGACCCCTGTGGCTGTCCATACAGGGAGAGCTCCAGCAAGGATCAATCAGCTGCTTAGCTGAGCATAAAAGGGAACATTAGTGTGGCCTCGGGGATGTGTAGGAAAATTACCTGAGAAAATAAATGTTGCGAAGGAAGCAATTCTACCTGCTGCTAAAGTAACCCTGGCAGTAGAGAGGAGCCTTGCTTCACTCAGGGACACCCGAATTTCTTCCAGGGTGCCTTGCAGCAGTGGTAGTAGATGGGTGGAGCGATCTGTGCCTCGCAGAATTATTTCCTTCCTGCCTGCTTGGGCAAGGCATAAATCTCTTCCCCATTACCTGGGATATGTCTCCTCATTGAATCAGGGAGCCCTTCAATTCAACAGCAACATTCATTTACTCTCCATTTCCATGTGCCCAGAGCACAGGAAGCAGAACAGCCGGGAGCCGCAGTGGCAGTCCCAGGTCAGGGTGAGCTGTCCCTGTCGGCAGTTCCCACCTCCAGAGATTTGGGTTGCTAAAGGAGATGCCTTTTCCCTGTACCACCTTCCTGGATTAAGCTGAAGGGCTCCTCATCCCTCAGGGCACAGCAGCAAATGGAATCTAGTCTGGTATTTCCACAAAGCACTGCGAGAAGAGGGAAAACTGTAATCACTCCCTCACCTTTCTCCCCTTCTCTCTGTCCTGTTCTCCAGCACTTCCACCTTCCTCAACAAATCCTGCATAGTATCTCCAATGGTTAATCGTTCCCCTAAGGGAAGATGGGGTCACCAGTGATGCCCAGTGTGTCTGGCAGCAACAGTTTCTCTCCTCAGCCTCTCCTTGAGAGCCTGGAGAGATGCCTTGGCTTACAGCCTTTTCATTGTCAGGGGTAATCTCTCCCTCCCCATAGCCATGAGTCTGGGGGGTGATTCATTCTCAGGAGATTTGGTTCAGTCCATCCCAACCAAAAGGACAAAAAATTCCCATGTTGGAGTACTGCTAGGGAAGAAATCTGTTGGGATGAAGAAGTTACCCGTGCAAATTTTGCTGATGCTGCCCAGGGGAAAGGGAGCAGCAAGTGATCTTGTGAATTCCTGCCAGCCCTGCTCTCTGTGATTTACCTGCTGCTGGTACCCAGGGCCAGTATTAATGGCCACCTGCATGGCACTCATCCACCTGGTCATGAAAGGCACAGGCAGGGGGAAAAGGAGAGGAATGAAAAGCTGTGCTTAAATTTCCAGAGGGTCTTTGCTGCCCACTCTCTGCAAGTGTGGGCACTGTAGAGTTTGCCAGGAGGAGTCCTGTCAGGTATGTTCTTGGCAGGTGGAAGTGTGAACATAGGAAGGGATAATTTTCCTTTCAGCACCTGGACCTACTGGTTTTCCAGTGAATGTTATGTTGCTGCCTAGGAAAGTTTTTTTAACCTATCTGAAAGATTTCAATGGAATACAACAGAGAAGGAAATCATCTTCTCCCTCCAGCCTTTTCTTGTGTTTAGCATTTCCAAGTTCCAGTGCACTTCTTCCTCACACAACTGTATTAGGTGCTTCAGTTACCCCCAGAGTGAAATATGCTCCTCTTTTTATAAAAACTTCTAGATTGTTTGAGCAATTTGTTCCAAAGTCTTAACGCAGTGAATGAGACTTTGTTTCTTGTCCTCTTCCCCAGTGGTGCGCTGATCATCCTTTTCATAAACTTATTTCTTCGTTCAAATGAAGTGAAATGACATGGGAAATAAGCTGGGATCTCTACATTGTTCATAATTGATTTGATACAAATATTTGATAGTTCTGAAACTCAATCATTTGAGCAGATTGCAGAGTATTTCTCAATACTCACACAGAAACTGATTTTTTTTTCTTTCACAACTGCCCCTCTTGAGAGTCTTTATCCCTAAAGTTTCAGCAAATTGACACAAAACTTCCAGAACATAACTTAGCAGAGTGGGTTTTTTCATCTAGACTGTCTTTCAAGACTTGAATTTCTCATTAAATGGTTTAGGACTTTTGTCAAGATCCACTTTTCTGAAGAAATGTTATTTGTTTACTCTGTTCTGTTGAAGGGGTTTGGTGTTAGTTGGTGAGGGGAGAGCTACACTAATAAGGACTTCAAAATAAATATTTTTTGCCAATGGTTTCCCCTTAGAAATGATACCACAAGGGAGTCTGACTCATGAGGGAAATTAGATGTATTCTCCAAAGGACAGCTCCCATGTGACTCACTGGCAGTTTCATCAAATAATTGTATTTCCATATACTCCTACAAAAATCAAATAAAGATTTTAATTTCACCAACATTCTCCATTTTTGGACAATTTTCATTATGACACTTTCCAATAGGAAAAGAAAACCCAAACACTTTCTGTGGGCAAGACAAGCAGGAAATTTTTGAGCAGCTTTGTGGCAACACAGTTGGCATGCAAGAAAGTCACATGAAACCTTCTTGTGACAGGCAGAAATTATTGTCAGCTCCCTGGACCTCCAGTTAGGTGGTCACCACCTTCCTGCTGTTTAAGTCAAAAGGAGATATTATCCCTCTGGGAGAAAGTGGGCCCCTGTGGCCACATAAATTTTTCAACTTCCCACGATCTATTAAGTAGGGCAATATTTTACAATACATATATTTTACAGTATGTGTGTTGCAAAAGAACAACATGTGGAAATACATTCAACGATCTTGGAATTATCTCTTCTGCTGGGGATTTAGTTCAAATGAAGGAAAGCTAAAAATTTCTAGACACAATTAGCCACTGAGGATGTTACAGAGTCTGGAGTGGCTGGTGGTTGTTGTGAAGCTGCAAGAGACATTTCCTGCTCTGAAAACCTCAGGCAAAATCTGCATGGAACTCTGAATGTTGTATGAAGTGTCATCGTTGTGACATCATTAGAGATGAGAAATGTCAACACAGGGAGGTGATGTGACCAGGAGTACACCAAAATTCAGTGGCAAAAGAGTGACCCTGGCCCAGAGACAAACAGCACACCCCCAGCAGCCACCTGGAGGCTGCTGAGGAGGCAGAGCCCCACTTCATCCTGGTCCATGGAAGAAACAGAAATTAGCTGAAATTATAGATCCTAGCTGGATTTAAGGAAAAATACTTTATTATAAGGATATTCAAGCACTGGAATGGCTTGTCCAGAGAACTGGGAAAATTTCTGTTCATGGTGAACTTCAAGTCCCCCCAGGAAAAAGTTCAAAGTACCCTGGTTTGAATTCACAATTTATCCATTCTGGAGCACACACCTCCAGAGGTTTCCACCAATATGAATAATCCTCTGATCTTGTGCACCATGTTAACCTCACCGCTCTCCTGGTTTTTCCCTCAGATTTTTTGTGTCTGTGCTCTTCTCTCTGCCTGTGCTTGGGTTCCTAGAGGGTGATCAATACAGGTCAAGAGCTGGACCAACAGCTCTGTGCAGAAAGAAGAAGAAGAAATATTTGCTTATTTTTGCTGCAGCTGAAACCACACCAGAACACAGTTCCCCTCTCATTGCTTATTTAAGGAGTAAAGAGGCTGCACCAGGAACACAAAACCAGTGAGTTGGTGAACAAGCTGCTGTCAAATGGATTTGTACTATTGGTAATGATGGTTGTGATTGATGAGTTGAATGAACTCTGCTCATAAAATTGAGAGTGCTTCTGCTAAGCACATCACAGGCATGTTGTCATCCTCTGCACTGTCCAGGGTGTTACGAGCTGCAGCAAAGGTAAGCTGTGCTTACTCAGAAAAAGGGTTTGACTTGTGTGAAGCCAGGAAACCAGAAAAGAAGGAAAATAATGCTCATTCTACTGGAACAAAACCAGAGAGAAGAGGAGCTGGAGAAGTTTTCCACACTGTGCACCTCTTCACCACAGCATAGAAGAGCTGACACCACCCACAGTGGCAAAACAGAGCCCCAAAGCCATGCTCCTGGTGCTCATCACCCCTCATAGGCAGGGAGGGTGCAGGACAAGCCCCCTGAGGCTGGTAATGTCATGGGGCACATAATGGGTTTAAGCTGAAGGAGGGTCAACTTAGATTAGAAAGAATTTTTTATGATGAGGATGGTGACACACTGGAACAGGTAGAGGTTGTAGGTGCCCTGTCTCTGGAAACATTCATGGTCAAGCTGGACAGGGCTCTGAGCGACCTGGTCTCAGTGAAGATGTCCCTTCTGGGGTGTTAGGATAGGTGGTCTTTAAAGGTACCTTCCAATCCAAACTCTTCTATGATTCTACAATGAAGCCACTTGCTGAAAACTCTTCCCTCGATAAAAATCCTCTCTCTCAAGAGGATTTATCCCTTGCAAGAGGGAAATAACACTGGGAAGGCGTCACCATCCCAAATTATCTTCAAACACCTTCAGTGATGCATCCTTCAGCAGCCAGCTCTTTCAGCACAGTCTGCTGTAAACATCCTCCTCACGTGCAGCTCCGAGCCTGGCTTCTGCTCCCTGATCCGTGCCACTTCCCAGGCCAGCACACACTGTGAATCCTGAAATTAAACAGATCGCTCACAACTGGCTTTCTGTGGAATAGCCGTGCCTAAATTGGCTTTCCCTGAGTGTTCAGCCCAGTGTGCTGCTGGCTTTTGCAGGAAATGAGCCGAAACCAATTCCTCGTATGCTCAAATGAAAGCCAGCTTTCGAACATTGGCAGGAAGAAATCAGGGGTGGCTGAGCTGCTCAGGAGCACTCTGGCACGCTTGAATCCAGCCCCTGCAGTGCAGAGTTGGAGGGACCCACAGCTCCCTGGAGGGCATCAGAGATGGGGCAAAGTAGGTCTGCATAACCACAGCTTTGGCAGTCACCATAATGGCACAGATCAGGGACGCTGATCCCCATCCACGGGGAATATCAACCACACCCCAACCCTTGGCACGTGGAGCTGCTGAGACTTCAACCTCCACAGATGGGAAGTAGCAGCACATTGTGTACAGCTGCTGTGCTGGTGCCACACACACGTGGCACAGTGTGAGGATGGGTAATGCCATGTGCACAAAGGCAGGAACGTGCCAGGAGCACGTTGCACAGACAGCTGAGGTAGGTGAGTTTATGACTCAAAACCCTGGATATCTCAGGCTATAAAATACCCAGGATTTTGGGGTTTTTTTAAACTGAAGGTCCATATCTAATATAAAATGGAAAAAAGCCTTTTTTACCTTTGCAGAAGATGGCTGCACAGCAAAGGGGCTCCAGCAAGAGTGAGTTTGGTGCTGAAAAACTGAGAGATGATCAGCTTTTTTATCTGCCCCCATCTTTCTCTTTCGTCTCCATCCTTGGGCCTTTCCTGATTAGCTCTGCAGCAGGAAAAGCTCACTTTTGAGCTTTGTTGTCACTGCCCTATTTTCCCCTGTGGAGGAGATCAAAATGCACATCCATGGCTTGGCTTTTGGACTTTTCCTTATGGCAAGCTCAAGAGAAGTCCCGTTGTTCTCTGTTTGTCAGGTAGGATGCACCACAGGGGCAGCTCTGAATGTGAGTGGGGCAAAAAGCTGAAGTAGCAGCCACTTGGAAACATTGCACAGGGACAGAAACCACAGGGCTGGAGGGGGGTCCACAAGGGATGAGACATCAGCAAGAGGGGCAAGGGAAGGTGCAAGAGTGTGGAGCAGTCACTCAGCTGTGGGAGGAAAGCCAGAGGGAGCTCAGGGCTACATGGAGAGCTGCAAGAGCAGAGCAACCCATGCCTTCCTTTAGCTGTGGAAGGTCCCCATCCACACAAACATCCCTGACCTGCCAGTGGAAGGCTGGATGATCCAATTTGCAGTGAGAATGTAATTCATTAGGAGCAGGAAGGGAAAGGATGCATCATAAATTTGATGGAAATAACACAGTTTTAAAGGTGCTGACATGAATCACAAATTGCAGGAAATTTGTTCAGTAGAACTGGGTAGCTCAGAGTGATTCAGATGTTTCATTTCACCTTTTCTTTATGCAAGTGCATCCATTCTTCTCTTTGAAAGGAGACTTTTATTTCATCTTTTAAAGGAATAACAGCAAGAGCTAAATAACCTGAAAGTTATATGAACTATTTTATCAAGAGAAATCCAAGGGGTCCAAGGTATAATGAGCACTTGAGAACAGCACAAAGCACTTATTTTACCTCAGCAGTGACCCCAGCACACCAGGTTCCCCAGAGCAACATGGGCCAGAGCCATGAAGGACTCTGTCCTGCAGAAAATGTCCTGGCTTGTGCCAATAAAATGTAAGCATTGGTGCATGGAGCTTGCAAAAGTCCCTCAAAAGGACAAATGTTGCACGACAGCCGGAGGCAGAACAAAATCTCATTCCCCATTCATCAGTATGGGTCTATTTTCTAAGAGCTAATGCTGGTTCAGGTAATAATTAAAGGAGGTGGGAGGGACAGAAAAGCTTCCTCTTCCTCCCCTTCACAAAGTAAAAAAGTTTATGAATTATGGGATGCCTGTTTGTAACAAAAGTGGCACCTTAGGCTTGTGATCATCTCTACACAGTTTTCATTTTGAAATCCAATTAAGCAGGAAAGTTTTATCATTGCTAATCATTTATTTGTAATTAATACAACGAAGATGTTTTTCACTTCAGTGTCTCACTTCAGAACAAAAAGCAATTGCAAACCATCTGCCTTCCTCTTGAAGCTCTTGGAAAAACCTCCCCTAGGCCTGAGAGGAGCAATGCTTTCAAACCCATCTCAGCTGACACCCTGACACATTCTGCATTGGGCAGAGTTAAAAACACCATCATCCAAAGGCCAAATGTTTTTATTAAGATGAGAATTAAATCATGTGAAATCACTACAGCACCATCAAATTTCTGCCTCCAAGAAGATTTCTGCCAGGTCCAGCCTACAGCAGGCTGGGGGTTCACTCCTCAAACACATCTGCACTTAACACCTGCATATGGCATTACTCAGCTTCCTTCCTGAACAACACGGGAGGAACATCTATGTTTTCCCCAAGGCAGTGATTCATGATCCCATCTCTCCTGGTGCAGCTGCTCAGGAGTGACATGGAGCCAAAAAGGAGCAGAGAGGGAAGAACAAGAGGTAGAAAGGTTGTGAATTCTTGCTGGGTAGTGTTTACCAGCAGTCCTGATTGAAAAGTAATTTCTCCCCATAAATTGGAAGCACAGTTGTGCTGAGAAGGATGTGTTCAGAAAGAAAAGCCAGTGTCAGAGAGCTTGAACCACACTGCCATTTTTCAACAACTTCTTCATCTGATAGTCTCCAGAATCAATCAGAAAAAAAAAAAAACATTTCAGCTCCAGCTTTCCTCTGCACAAACGTCTCTAAGTTTTCTGCCAACTGTCAGCATGTCTGGCTCATCCAGGAGAAGCAGAAAAACTTCTAAGCAACGAGATCAAGTGATCCAATTCCATGAACATTTAACTCCTCTGATTAAACACTCAAGGCTGAGGCTCTGAGGGTTTATTTATCCTGGGGTGGAGCAGCCAATTAAATATCTGACGCTTCTGCAGCCTGTCAGGGAGGTGTCACTCCCAGCTGCCCTCAGTTACCAGCATTCGTAGCCAACAAAAGGAATGAAAAATGAGTTCTTTGAAAAGCAAGGCAGAAAATGATAGATGGGGAGGAAGCCAGGAGGATGCAGGCAGGAAACAGCAGCAACCTGCCCTCTCTACCTATCTCACAGGGCTGCAAAAAAAATGGGAATGGAGTGACCCTGGCTCTGCTGGAAGGGGATCGCCAGCCCCGCGAGCAGCAGTGAGCGTGGCAGGAGATAACAGCTCTTGGCTAGTCCTGATTTTCACTCCTGCTTTCATCCCCAGCGTAGCCAGGCCCTTTGCTGGGCTGCAGCCTTAAACCCTGAGCCCCCAGCTGCCAGCCCCTGGCTGACACTCAGCTGTGCAGCAGAAAGGAGATCTGTATCCCTGACCAAGGTCTTGCACCACCTGAGAGATCCATCCTGGTACCCTCCCATGGCTCTGCCCTGGAAGATTTGCATGGATGCATTTTACATACATCTTCTATGCGTGCCAAGGGGATGGAGCCAGGCTCTGCTTGGTAATGCTGAGCAACAGGAAGAGAGGCAACAGGCAGAAACAGGAATGCAGGAAGTTCCACCTGAACATGAGGAAGAACAGGTTGCCCAGAGAGGTCGTGGAGTCTCCCTCACTGAAATATTCAAGAAATATTCAAGAAATGTCTGGACGCAATCCTGGGCAATGTGTTAGAGGATGAACCTGCTCGAGCAGGGAGGTTGGACCAGATGACCCTCTGTGGTCCCTTCCAACCTGTCCCATTCTGTGATTCTATTTGTCTGCCCCTCTAAGACATATCTGGGTGTTGCTTTACTGTCCTTACAGCCCCTCCAACAGCATCTCTTGATTGGAAGAACCTCCTGAAAACAGTACTAGCATCCATCCAAACCGGCTCAGGAGGAAGGTGAATCCTCACTGGCTCTTGTTGCTTCCTCACTATCCAAACCTCCTTAGAGCAAGTTTGCAAAAGCACAGAAGAGATTATTAATCACACATTCTCATGTGCACAGCAGATGCTGGTAATTTGTTCAGTGTAAAACTTTTAAATAAAACAGAACTGTAACACCAAAAAAAAAAGAAAACAAATTCCTGCATCTGTTTATGGAACATAAGGGTCCTGCCCTGCATGAAATTATTATTTTCCTGTAAGGGGAATGAATAAAGCCTATCCTAAATCATTTTTTAACTCACTGAGAATTGGGAAAGCATCTCAGCAATTTATAGTCAGATATTCATTGGAAATTGCCGAGGCACCAGCAGCACTACCAAACAAAAACAATTCTAAAATTTCATGGAAGTATGTGGGTGGAAAGATACAGATACTGTACAGCACAATTAATTTCTCCAAGTAGCAAAATGACCCCTGTTTCATAAGGGTCAGATTGAGAGAGTTAGGAAATGTTCCTCTGCAAAACCTGAAAATGGTTTGCATTATTATGATGAGGCAGTTTATTCTGCAGTTGCCAGAACAAATTAAAAGTTACATATTGACAAAATTGCCCCAACAAATAAGAGCTCAGCTCCTGTGTAACTGCTGCAGTGAATATTTATTTCTACCAGCAGGTCCCAAATGAGTTTGGGATTCTTATTTTGGGTAAGGGAGGAGCACTTCATTATCACAGAATCACAGAACAGGGTTTTGGGTTGGAATGGACTTTCAGGGCCATCTAGTCCAACCCCCTGCAATAAGCAGGGACATTTCCAACTGGACCAGGTTGCTCAGAGCCCCATCCAGCCTGACTTTGAATTGTTATCACCATTTTACAGGCTAGGGAAACTGAGGCACAGAAAGATGAAGGAACTTGCCCAAAATCACCCAGAAGGCCAGTAGCAGAGCCAGAAAACAAGTCTCTTAGGATCCAGTCCTGGTTTCTGGGACACTCTGTCTCCTTTGGGAAGCAGTTTGGCTCCCTGTTGCCTCCACCAAGGCTCTCTGCCAAGCTGAGAACACCCACAGGCCAACCTTGCCAAGGTATAAACCTCAGCACCAACAAAGGACCTCCCAAAACCTGCAGTGGACCACCTACAGCAGACAGGGATTTGTGGACCTGCGTGCTTCCCTTCTGGGTGAATGTTGGACATGGGTGTCCAGAATTTCATCCTGAAGGTCACACACTCTGAACACCCCCTAGGACTCAGGGGAGCAGTGGCAGTCACACAACAGCCTGAAGCCTGCAACAGGAGAACCACAGCACCCACTACCATGTCCTTGGGAGAGTCACAGATCGATGCAGACCTCCTTGTACTACTGGGAATCTGCTCGTAGGTCCTCTTGTGCCATCCGTTCTCCAGGCTGAGCCTCTCAGGGGAATGCCCCAGCCCAATCACCTCACCCATGTGCAAGGCCGGGGGCACTTCAGAAACCTGCAGAAGCCACAATTCTTCCTCAGCACAAAAGGGGCGAGCCAGGATTTGTCCTGGCCCACGAACACCCCTGTGCATGCAATCCATTTTCTCCTGATCCATCCACCACCCCGCCATCCCAGTTACTATGCAGCAGCCAGATTGGTGTGGAGCACGTTTCCCTCCAGGATCAGCAATTCATCTTTCCTTGGCAGCCTCTCAGCTCCTGCAAAAACACTTTGTTCAGGCCTGCAGGGCTGGGAGTTTGAAGAAATGTTACTTCAGCTCTAGCACAGCCCAGTAAATGTGATTTGTGCCATTGCTGGTAAAAGGCCATGAGCTTTCTACTGCCCTGACAGTGCAAGAGCTCAGGGCATGCTAATACAGGAGGAAATGCACTAATAATAACACCATTTTGTGACATTTGGGTAATTGGTTTTATGAAGGACTATAAATAAACACAGTTCAGGCAGCAGTTTGTGCATCCTTGCAGGAGCGGTGGCAGTCAATCAGGGAGAAAAAGCAGCACTGCCACCCCTGCCTAACCACCACCAAATCTGTGTAAACATCCCCAGAACCTCCTTTCCCATCCCTCACAGCCTGAGATGCCACTCCAAACAAGGTGTTATTTTGATACACAGATGGCTTCTGCCTTGGGAGCTACTGGTACCTGTGCTGAGCTCTGCCTTGTAAGGGAAAGGAGCAGCTTAGGAGAACCAAGGAACCAGACACCATCCTCAGACATCTTTCATTTTCAAAACTATTAGGTTTTGGTGCAGTCTGAAGGTCTTATCCACCTTTTATGGTACTCCAGAATAATAAAAATTGAGCATACCAGGAAAACTGACCTATAAAAATAACCCTAAACTCACTAAAAGTAAGACATACGATAAAAGTCAAGTTACTCCTGAGATGAACTAAAATTACTGAAGTAAGTGTTCTCTCAGATCTCAAAATCTTCAAAAAATGGTAGCTGGTAAACAAATCCAGATGAAAAGGACAAAAACCTCACGCCTGAGTGTGGAAAAATCATTTTTTCTCTGCTCTGGCAATGGCCTCAGAGCACAGAATTAGTTCTGACCAAGGGTTGAGCCATTCTGTGTTAAGCACAGAAACCAAAAGGTTTCCTTCAATCTCACAGTTGTTTTCTCCTTAAATTGAAGAGTAGAAAAAAATAATCATGAGTCTGTCTGCTCTCACAGAAGATTTCTTTCCAAACCCGGTAACTGAGGACTGGGATGCAGCTGGTGACAAGACAAGCATCACTATAACCTTTCTGCTATTCAGTAGCTGTTCAGCAGCTCTTTAGCAGCTGTTTTGCCTCCAGAGAAGTAAGAGATTTAGCCTTCCACCACCCCAAGCAAGTACTGAAGAGAGGGGATCTTGTGCAAAGCTCTCTGGGGACTCCAAAAAGGAAAACAGTTTTCTGAACAGCCCACGGGAGGGCTTGGAGGGGACATTCTGGCTCCCCCCAACACTGCCCTCATAACACCACAGCTGGCACTGGGTCATGCTATCAAAAGCCCCCCTCCTTTATTGAACACCTTGTCTTCACTTACATCCACCCCATTAAACGCTGGCTGTTAGCAGAAAACAAGAAATTTAGCCATGCCTGACCAGGGCACAGGCAGGACCATCCCCAGCCAAATACTCCCAATTAATATTTGCACCTTCACAACCTTTACCATTTGATAGGAGACAATTTGCAGTTTTCCCAGTCCTGCCTCAAAGTGGGGACTTTCACCCTCACAGGGAATAAATGAGCCTGTAATTGATGGCACAACATCCCAGGAGTGAGCAAGCAAGCAGCAAGCAAAAAAAAACCATCCTGATTTTCATTTCTTCTGCACAATGATCCCAATTATGCCATATATCACATCATTTGCATTGCCACAACACAGCCTTTTATATCTGCTTGAGTTGCCAGCTATTTAATCTCAGCCTACCTTTAAAAAAAAGGTTTGTAGAAAATGAGATGCTTGCTTTATGCTGATGCAGTTAAGAGAGCTAATTTCAATTCCAAAGCAAACAAGATTTATGCAAGTCAATAGACTGAGGGGTCCAGGAGCCAACTAGAATAAGGCTCTTGTTGCTCTGTTTTAATAATCCATGGGACAGTCCCAGGAATTTACATAAATTGAATCCTCCAGATATCATTTCATTTTCGGCAGTAATTTCCTAGGGTTTGGAGAACATTTACCACTGATTTCAGAAGGGCACATACAACTTTTGCTGGCTTTGCATGTGGCCCCAAAACATATTTGGGGCAGCATAAAGACAGTTTCCCACTTGGTGCTTGTTTGCCAGGATTAAACGCCACTGGGATCAAAAAAGGGCAGTTTCAGTGTCTGCAGTCAGTGGTTTACCTGCCCTTTGCAGGGTGTGCCTGTGTTCAGGAGCTCCAGTATTTACAAGCAAGGCATGTGTCAGCAGCTGGTTTTGGGAAGGCCATGCAAAGTTCTACAAAGGCACAATGGGCTGCACTTCTGTCAGACCAGAGATCTGAAGAGTCACTAAATTAATCTGTCATCAATCTATTATAACATCTGGTTTCTGCTTCTTTTCTTATGGCAGCATACTGAAAAACAGCTGATTATTTCACCAAAAAGAAGTTAATATCTTTTTGTCTGATCCCGGTTTTCCTGAAGAGCTAAATGTAGGGACATATCTTCAGTGTAAGGTTTTCAACAGAGCTCAGGAAAGTTCACAGCCCTTCCCTGCATCCATTTATGTTCATATCTGTATAAAATTTGTAGCAGCCACAAATACAATTTGTCAGTCTCTGGGTTAGAGTGCTTCTCCAGGCACCTGCCAGGTACAAGGGTAGTGGAGGATCAGTGGTCAAGGATGCTCATATTTCAATATCCCAATTCCCACACTTGCTTACACAGCCTCAGGACTTCTGCTTGCAGGGACATGACCAGCAGAAGCTCTGCAACTCTTTTCATCACATCTGAGCTATTGAGAAAAACACATTTTCTATTACAAAGTGAATAGAAATCCCATAGCAACAAAACCAATTTTTATCATGATCTCGGAGAACATTGTAAACACTCCTCCACCTAGGGGCAGATACATTTGGATTTGCTCGTCACACTTACACAAACTCCTCTTCAGAAGCAGGACAAGAGGATGGGGTAAAATTAGAGTAACTCCCTTCAGTTTGCAGAACACCTGGGCACAACTGAGAGGTGTCTGTTGGCAGTGGAAATACCCAGGCAAAGAGCTGCAAAAATGGGTGCTGATCCTGCAGGAGAGCATCTGTTTGGGACATCCAGGATTCTGAGGGGATAATTGATGTTGTCCCCTCAGACACCGGGAAAGTGGTGGGATAAGGATTACCTGCTGGGATAAGGAACAGGGCTGTGGCAGATGCTTGGCGCTGCCTTCCTTTTGCTGAGGGTAAGAAACCGGCCCGTCTTCCATTCCTGGGCATCTCCTGTGAGATGCTGACCCCCTGTGGAAAGGTTTTACCTTACATGTACGAGGCTACAAGAGTTGGGAAGGAAGGCTTGACTTAGTCCCAGCTATCTGGGGGACCCAGGGACCACTTTTCCATGCTGGCAATTCATCCAGTGCCGTGCCGAGTGCCCTGCTCCTCCCTGCTAACCATGCCGCGTGCAGCAGCAGTGCCTTTTTCTCTCTTCCAGTCCTGGGAGGCACAAGTGTGATGGTCAGACATCTGTGTTTCAGGAGGGCTTGTGAAAGCTATCCACAAGATAACACAAATGCCCCGGTAAAATGCAGATAGTGATGATTAAGCCCAGGGAAGAGCAGCCCAGAGGGACACCTGGTCACATCTGCAGCTTAAGTGCTGGTTTCAGATGCCATCACACAGCATCTTCCCCAATGGCAGGGGTTCCCTCGATATTCTCTATAAAAATGAAATTTTAAGAAGTAAAACTAAATATATAAACCTTGCTTGCCTGTGTTGGTATTTCAGACCAAGGTCCAGTCCATGCTTGTCTGTAGGTATCCGGAGTGTGACCAAAACACGTCACTCTGGGGCCAATGTTTAATTTCTCACTCACTGCTCGCTCTATTTCCCGATTGAGCAGGCACTGTTGATAGATAGAGGATGCTCACTGGAGCATCTGAAAAACTGTCAGGCATTTTTCCTCCTGTCTTTCCCCTCATTATCAGCTGAGAAGCTCTGCAGTTAATACTGAGCTGACACTCCTTGTGACCAGGTGAAAAATTTGGTTTCCAGCAGCCACGTCTCTTCCCCAGTGAATCTGACGCTCCCAGACCCCTTGTCCTCTAATATCTGAATTCTTTGCTTTCCTAGCACAAGCATCTGCAAGAAGCATTTCCTACATTTGGAAAGTAGTTTACAAGAGCACAGAGCAAATAAGTTTCTTGCCAGTTCTCCAATTTCCTATCAAACTGAGATCCCAGACAGTTTTGCTCATGCAAGCAGCTGGGCGAAAAGCGTGTCAGAGCTGTAGAAACATCATGTGTCATTATTCTCTCAACATCTCACAGAAGAAATTATTTTCACTGAACCATCTGGGGTGTGCAGCAGACACTGAAAATGTCAGATTAAATAGGAAAAACATTTCCATCTATGTTATCTGGCTACGACAGAAAGCAATGAAAAGACCTGCTGTTAGGCAAGGAAAGGCAGGTAATTAAAAATCTGTAGCCATCTTAACCAGTCCCATGGGTTTTATCAAGGGAAGGTCAGTGTAATTAGCCAACCTGCCCAGCCAAGCCATGCTCAGAGGCCCAAAACTAATTTCATTTTATAGGCTATGGCTCATCTTGAGAGGAGCCTGTTCCTGAAGAGTTCCCACATATCCCTTCTGCAACCAGCTCTGTGACCCCCAAGCTCACCAAATTGTGCCTCTGCACAGATGGAGCCTGGTACATCCAATTTCACCCAGGTGAGCTGCAACATGGTATGTGAAGAGCATCTGTCCCACTGGCTCTGGTGCCCCTTCTCCTCTGGATGTGCTCAGAACTGCATTTGTGAACCAAAGTCACCCTTAAAGCCCAGCCAATCTTCTCTCCAGCCTCCTCCTGCTTTTAGCCAGTTCTGGCACTTGGAGATGGTAGTTTTCCTCTGGGGATGCCAGGGCTTCCCTCCTTGGCCCCACAAGAAGAGAAAAAAAACCACATAACTCACCTGTACAGATGGAGAGGCTTCACCGAGGACAAGGAAGAGGGGCATGCTTAGTGTAAGCATCACTATTTCACTGAAACAACTCTTCTCTTGCTAACTTTTATACTCAAGACACAAATTCCATTCCCTGACCTGGCCTGAGTCCCAGTTTCTTCTGCAGCTGGGTGCTGAAAAGTGGTGGAGTTGGCAGGGCACAAGGTATGATGTTTCTCAGCTCGTGGGGAAGAGAGGACAGTGCCTCCCAGCAAGGCATGGTACAGTGAGGGCATCGTGAGTCACTGGGGGCTTTTCTCCAGCTGGAAACAGGGAAAGGTTTTCCCCATCATCAGCCCTATGCTCACACACCCCCACATCTGCCTCCAGAAAGCTTAAAAATAGTGTCCAGCACACACCCCAAGACTCATCCGCCAGCTTATCACGGGGATGAGCAGCTGAGCTTCTCCTTTTCTTCCCTGCTGCAAAATCCGACCAGCAGGAGCCCACCAGCTCACGGAGGCTGGGCAATGCCATGTGAGTGAGTGATGACACAGGAGAGAGGTTTCAGCATGTGTCACCTCAAGCCCTGGGTCCTGCCCCAGGGTCTGCTGTCCCAGGGAGCCATTACCTGTGCCAGAGGGTCAGCAGGGAGACACTCATAAGGGATTTGCACTGTGGAGCCTGCAGGTTTGCTGCTTTTCTCACCCCAGATGTGTCCTCTTCACCCTTCCTTGCCCAGCTGGGATGATGCTGCCCAGAGAGGAGAAACAGGCACCTGCCCTCCCACCTTCTCACCTGTAAGCCACCAGCAAAGCTGGGTGAAATGAGTCATGGAAAGGCTCAGCAGTGCCAGCAGTGACCCATCTTAGGACACATTCCCACGTAACCCTGCAGAAATAATCTCCAGGTGACCATGGCATCCCACAAGGAAAGGGACTTGAAGACTTCCCTCTCCCGTGTCAAGAGATAAAGCACCAAGATTCAAAACTGGATGTGTGTTTGATGGGTAAATTTGACCTTCTGAGAGATCCACACGAGGGATTCGAAGAACAATGAATACAACCAAGCATCTTTAAACACTCACTGAGAGGTCTCCGTATCTTAGGCTAAGGAATAGTGTGTACACTGAGCCCACACACATCAGCAACAGCACTGGGTGGCCCAAGCTGAGGGCTGCAGGGTGACCCAAACCCTCACGCGGTCATTTCCTTCCATAATTGCAGGAAATTGCCATTTCAGCTGTGTGCAGAGGGAAGTGTCCACACCTGGCAGGAGTGCTGATAGAGCTTCAAAAATCTCAGAAAAAGCCTGCAGGGCCACGACGCAGGGAGCAGCATGAGCAGGGAATGATGACCCAGGAGCTGGGAGCCACAAGTCCATGTGAGCACAGGCCTGCAAGTGCAGGCAGTGCTAAGGAGAGCTACATTCCTCACATGGTTGGCCCTAAATCTGTCCCTGAGAACCAGAGCCAAGAAAAAGCCTTGGTTTCATGAGCTGTAGCAGCAGCAAAGCTCTGACCCCACTAAGTTTCAGGAAGAATGTCCCGAGAATTGATCCATCAGGTGCAAGTAAAGCAAGAGATTACATGAAACAAGCACTTCCCTGTTCACATCCAACACCAACACTTGAAAAAGTCAGGCAGAGAATGCAGCTAACAAATGAGGGCTCAGTGTTCAGCTGGCCCAGTCACTGCCAGCCAGCCAAGCAAAAAGACCTGAGAAGCAAAATGCTCTTGGCAGGGGAACTTCAACTAATGCTCTTAGCCTGTTGCAAATGCAAAGTAACACAGCCCACGGCAGAAGGTGTTTAAATTAGGTCAGGCCTTTTTGGCACTTCTCCAGGTGCAGAGCACACAGGGATAATCACCAAGGCTGACACTCAGCAGCTTGTGAGTGTGGGGTAATCTGTGCCATTCATTCACGCCCTTAGTCACTGGAATTTCAACAGGAAAATGCAACACCTTTGGATTCAGGAGCTCCTAACACTCAAACTCTCATCTTCTCTGGCACAGCCACTCTTTTTCCCATGTCCTGTTCTGAGTTGATGGTTAATAAATACAACAAAGTGCTGGAAATGCCTCATTATGTCTAGCTGCACCTTCATTTCTTGCCTAGACTTTTCTAAGGAGACCGGAGCAATTATCCGTCCTCAAGCCAAGGGGATAAAAGAGTAACAGGGGCAAACTCACCTTAAGCATGAGGGAACCCCTTCCCCACTGCCTTGTGCTTGTATAGATGGAAGCCAGGGAATAAGGATGTATGAACTGCAGAGTTAGAGAAGGACAAGTGAGGGCACCTGGGCAGCTTGACCCAGGATTTCCAGGGTCAGCAGATGGAAACATGCAGAGTCACTGACCTGGCTGGCAAGATAAAACAGGCCACCTTCATGCAGAGCACTGAGAATGGGGTGACAAGGAGGGAAAAGGGGGATTTTTTCCTGTTGGATCTGAGCACAACCCAGATGCAGATCTTGGGTGTCAGGCAACCAGCTCATCCTCCCAACAACACGAATCAAGATGTTGCCTAATGTTCACTGCGAGCTTGGCAATGATGGGAAGCGGCACTTCCCTTGGGAGGAAGAACAACCCACAGAAGATGCACTCCCCAGGAGCTGGACTCACTGTATCCATGGGTGAGATTTACACCAAAAGGCTTACTTCAAAATACAGAAAAGCCAAGACACAAGATAAAGTAGGAAATGCACTACCAGGACTGCGAAAAAACAAGAAGCACCCCCATTGCTCACCTCAGCACCTTCACCCACTCCCAAGACTCTCTCTTGACCTGGCACCTTCCCCTACTTCCTGAAAATGTAATTTTTTCAAGGGGATCCTCCTCCTTCCTTACAGCCTTACAACAGAACAGCAAAGCAGCCAGGACCCAAAACCATTACAGTCTCAGGACCAGCTTCAGCGAATCTTCCCAAGATCAAGAGTTTTCCAAAGCAGAGTTCCTTCAGTGAAAACAGCTAAGGCTTCCATCTCTTACTCAAAACCACAGGCCAGGTTAAGGGACAAGGAGACATGGTTTGTTTCCTCTGTGATCAGAACCCCATATTCCTTCTCATCCCATTCTTCGGGCAGGATAACATAGGTGACAAATAAAAGCAAACCCTCCCTCCAAGACAGCAGATGATCAAAGAAAACCACACATCATGGCAATTATTAATTAAGTTTTTATGTTTACAGTAGTCATTTAACATGGATACCAAGGGGTTTTAGTAAGAATTCTGATGCTGGAGTGAATTCATTGGGGAAGCTGTTAAGAAGACCAAAACAGCTGCTCTAAAATACTAATTCCAAAGAAGGAAAAAGTTGAGATCATACTGTGCTTTAAAAATGAAGTTACATGGTTTAATTTGCATAGCACAAGCACATGTCAGTAGCCAAGTTACAGGCATTTATAAAGCCCATCTCAATTTGTGTTATTGCCTCTTTCTTTTCAATCTGAACAACTGGTTGCTGGTCTCTGCTGGAATCTAGGTAGGCTTACTGGCACTTGCTCTCCAGCAGCTCCACTTGGTTTCGCCAAGGAACATTCAACACTACGAAGTTGCAAATGGTGTGCTAAGGAGAAAAAGAAAAAAGTAGTTATCAGAAGAAGAGCATGAAACAGTGTTATTTACCACTGTTCTACACTCCTGTGGCTCTCTAGATTTGCCCTCTCCAGACAAGTATTCTGAAGAAGCACTCTAGTGCTCAGAGCGAGTCACATTTCTTAAATAAACCCTAAGAAATAAAGCTGAGCAGTCAGCACTGCTGAGGATCAGATTATATCCTTTATCCATTCACAGAGGAAAGCTTTCAGCACGGATAATACTCAAACATAAGCCCACAGGCACAGCCAAGCCACATGTACCTGTGTGAAATCGTTGCAGTTGCTATAATGGTACACACCAGCTTCGTGTTTTTCTTATGTGCAGCTACACCTCTCACACACACAGGAACAAAGGGCACACACAGCCCATCACTGCCATCAACAGAAGGAGTGAAGCACTATGGAAAAACTCAGGCCAGATCACGACACACAGACTTGGTGTTCCCATCCCAAAAGCTCAATTACTCATTACAAAATGCCTGTATAACAGCTTGATGGGTACAGAGAGATGGGGTGATCTGCTTCTTCTGGGCAGTGCTTTGCCCAAAGCTCTATTCACAGCAATACAAGTCCCACAGGAAAGCATGCCAAGCATGTTTACATCACCATGGGAAAACGAGATGAGAATTTTATGGGGACTGAGGGCCCTGGACTGAGAGCCAGGAGGCCTGTAGGCTTGGCAGAGTTTCCTCCACATGTTCTTCTGATCCAGACCACGACTACTTCTTAAGAGGACTGAGACACATGCAGTGCTCCAGCCTGAGCTCCACTTACAAAACAGCCAAAAGGCCCTGCCTTCTCTGACATCAACTGGCAAGGCAAGTTCTGCAAGGGCAGAAATTGCTCTGCCTTGTCAAGGATAAAGGCATAAGGTCTCTGATGTAGGCTGAGGCAGACAGGGGCACTGACCACAGCCATCTGTACTAAGCCAGCCAGCAGGATGGGCTGGGAACTTGGGGGGTCGGCAGGCTGTGCCCTGGAGCCTACCTTGGCCATCGGGGGCTCCTCGTGGAAAGCACAGTGCTGGATATCAGTTGCTGGCTTCGTGCAGGTTGTCCGGGCAATCTCCACTTCCATTATGTACTTGACTCCAGCCACGATCTGCAACAAGACAAGTCGGCAGAGGCAACTTTACTCACAGCACACGGAGAAGGGCTCTGTGCCGAGAGAAGCCTGGCAGAGAGGCGGGCAGTGCTCCTGTTACATGATGGAAAACAGACTCCGAAAGCACAGAGGGAATTGTATGTGGCAACCTCCACGAAAGAGGCACTTGGCACCCCCCCCAGAAACAGCAAACAAAATCCAAGTAAACATGTCCCTCAAAGCAGCTTCCTTAGCAATAAACAGAGACATGTGTTAACTCACGAGCAGCGCAGGGAAGCAACTGGCTCCTTCTATAGCGCAGCACTCAAGGTCACTGAGACTGAGAGACGCCAAGATATAAAAAAGGGCTTTTAATCCCCTTCTGTGGGGAAAAAAACCACAACAGCTTGCAGAGGCCCTCAGGCTCGCCGTCTGCCCTTTCTCCAAAGGAATCGACCGGCCTCCCTCCCAGGCCCCTTACAGAGAGCGCCGCCCCCGGACCGCTCACCTGCCTCTTGGCGCTGATGATCCGCACCACCCTGCTGGAGTACATGTCGTTGCTGGCCCTGTTGTACGCCGTCATGGCGAACTGCAGAGCCCGCTCCAGCCCCTCATCGTTCTCGGGGTCGTCGATGGTCTGCGGGGCGCCCACCAGCGGCAGGCGGATCGAGCCGCCTCGCACGGCGCCGGCGAAGAAGAACAGGGCCGCCACCAGCAGCACCAGCATAGACACCCTGTCAGCCGCCATAGCTACACTACCCCAGCTCCCCTTCACGGCCGTCGCCGTTTTAAAGCCGCGGGGCGGGGCGGGGGTTGGGCCGGGCCCCGGCCCCGCC
>VWZW01003626.1:2114518-2138098 GCA_013397115.1 Edolisoma coerulescens | reverse complement strand
GGCCGGGAGCCGCCGGCCCCGGTGACGTTGCCCGAGGACTTGCACAGGGTCAGGGGCGCGGGGGGGCGAAGTGAGGGAGAAGGAGGAGGATGCTTTCCCGCACGGGCACGGGAAGTTGGAGGCTTTTTCCAGACTCTGCCTCCTCGTGGATTATTCTTGTGCTTATTTCCCTCTACTGCGGAGGGAAAATAAAAGCCGCAGAGCATTTTAAGCTGCCGGTGTTGTTGCCAGCACAAAACACCTTGAGTAATTTCCTCACCTACGCTTCGAGGGGCCGAGGCGGCTTCCCAGACGGATGTCTTTACTTTCCCGTCTGCTCCCATAAACACCAACATTATCTCCCTCGTCCCATCGGGAACCCTAAGTTTGGAAAGACAGGACTTAATATAGCAGGAGGAGCCAGGTCCGGTCAGATTAAGGCCTCATGGAGTTGTTAGGCAGAGAGAGGAGGAGGTTTTGCACATAAATCCACAGCTTGCATTATAATGGAAAGGGCTTGTCTGCTGACAGGAAAGGCTGCCTGCATGCCAGCAATATCCAGCATGGAAAAACCCCTGCAGTTGGCGGCAGCAAGCTGAGCTATCAACACTGACAGGATATTGGGGTCATTCTTACAGCAAGAGAAATAATCATAGAATGGACTGGGATAAAAGGGACCTCGAAGATCATTTTATTCCATGGACAGGGACACGTTCCATAAGACCAGGCTGCTCAGAGCCCCTGGATGAGCACCACCAAAATCACCTGCAGACACCCAAACAGAAACAAGCTGCGTTTGTCGACTATTGCCAGTCCAAACCCCACAAAATCAGGACTTGAAACAAAGCAATTATGAGGAGAAAAAAAGGCTTGGCAATAAAATTATGTTCTACAGTTGATGAATAAAGAGCACCTGGTTCATTAAATAAAACTGCATTTTGTCCGTTTGTTTCTGAAGGGTGCAAGGGTACAACTCTCTTGTTCTATCAGAGGTGCTTTTAAAAAAACATAAAACAGAAATTCCTGAATAACCAGATAGCCAAAGAATCTAGTAATTAAAAAATCTACCAAGCAGCAGGAGATGAATGATAATACCGCAAGAGTTTGTAATACTGTGTGCTATCAGTATAACTAGAAAAATAGAGGGTTAGCATCTTCTTTTGTGGTTGGTTCAACACCACTGGAGCAATATCCAACATATTTTCATCTGCCTTTTTGTCTGTGTTTCAGTTTCATTCAGGACTGCTGAGATTTTTATGATACCAGGCTTACTAATTTCTCCAGATACCTGCTATGTTCCTTGCCCTTTCTCTTGACATCCCTCATCTCTCTTTCACCATTCAAAAATATAGTTGTCAAACATGAAAGCTTCACTTTTACAACTCTAGCCATTACAATATGTGCATATGCGCAGAAAATCCTTTAAATAAATGTTCTGTAGCCTCAAGCCAAAGCTTCTTGCCACCTGTATGGGCACAGAGACCCTGTGAAGTACAGTCAGCCAGGCCACTGTCCAGTTGGACAGTTATAGGGACAGCTCTGTGTCTGTAGGAGTGAAAGATAAAATGCCCCATTGAATTCATTGGTAAGATTTGTGGGACCAAGCCCATAAAGACATGGACAACAGAAATGGCAGATGGAAGTAGGATGGCCCACATCAATGGGTAGTGTTGCTGTGGGCCACGTCCCCAGGGTATTTTTCATGGCACAAAAATTAACTCGGGGGCTTGTGTTCTTAAGGAAAAGAGTATCTTTAAATGTTGTGATTTCTCCACTTTGCAATTCCTAACCTGTACACAGGGCTATTCTCTGAACACACTTTCAGAGTTGGGTTGCACTTCCCAGAAAATTCTCCATTGTGGCAGCCCCTCACACATTATCCAAGTACCTCCCCTCCAAGCCTGCTATCTGCATTTGTCTAAAGATAACAGCCTTTGGCTGGTTCCTGCAGGGCTGGAAAGCACAGCCTGCAGAGCTCTAATCTCTGCATGACTCTCAGAAGGAAACGGGGCCTGCAGGAGGAACAACGGCTTTTGTCGTCACCCAGTAATGAGATAGCAAACCTCAGATACTGAAAAACAGTCACGCTCCCTACAGCTAGGAGATTACCTTTGAAATACCTCAAACTCAATACACTCTAAATGCCTTTTTAATCTGCTTTTTGACTCCTTTTTAAAATACTTCAATCATAAAGCAAGGTTAGATTTCCCAGTTTTCCTCTGTCAAACTGGCAGCCAGAACCAAATGCAGGGTTTGCATATGTTCACATGAGTCCCAGGGGCTCACAAAAAAAAAGGCCTCTTGAGCAAGACAGTCAGCAGTTTATGAGATGGGTCTGAGAGTGATTCAATACCAAAGGCAAAACTATTTCAGTGCAGTAGAAGAGTGTTCTCTGCTTATGGAAACGAACCCATCCCATATCAGCTTATTCAGTGATGCTGGGAGAAACAGAGAGTCTCTGCCTTCCTTTGAGACTCCTGGTCACCACTCCCTGCTCTGGCATGCAGAGGCATTCTTTTTCAGGAGAGGAATGGAGGCAGTGCCATGACTTGTCCACGCAAAGAAAACTAGGTCTCTATCTTGTCTCTCAGCTTCAAGAGAGTGGCCTCTGAAATCCAGACAGCTGATTTGAAAGTGCCCAATGAACCAGGACACAGCCACATCTCTTCTGCATGTACACATGCCCTCACATACTGGCAAGCTCTCGCAACAAGCCTAAAGCCAGTAGTGGTTTTTCTGGATAGGCTGCAACGTGATTGTTCAGCTGAAAAACAGTATATGCCAGGAGAGGCTTCAAGGGCACCAAAGAGCTGCTCTGAACACGTCGGTCCTGGCAGTACAACCGGATTAGTAAAGACCCCGCTCTCAAGTTCAAAGACTGCCTAAATAAGCTCAGTACTTAGTGCTGAGTGCACCTTTCAGGCAATTCAGTGGGGAAAGAGCTATTGGGAAACACAGGCTCTCAGTCTAGGTGTTGAGCTCTCTTGAAAGCACAACCTTAGATTTCTTGGGAACAGAAAAAAATAACAGAAAACAAATCCAGGTAGCACTGAGGGCTGTTTAGTCACTGGTGGTCACTTTTAGGAATTAAATGCCAAACAACTCTTAGCACTGATCTCAAGTAGGTCAATGATCATCACCCTGTAGACGGCGATTCGGGACCTAGGCAGCCCTCTGCTGAGCCCCACGCCGCTCACATCACTTGTGGGATGACAGCAGCACCTGCTTAAAATCCCTTTCCCTTATGCCAGTGCAGAAGATAATTTGCCTCTAAGAAATGGGAATTCACTTGCAGACATCTTCTTAGTAATTACTGCTGTTAATCTGCCTTTATGCCTGTGAGAGGAGGCATTATTGTTTACACACAAGCAGGAAACGAAGTAAATGGCAGCAGGAAAAGCTGCATTTCAAGTAACTGCATGCAATCAGTTATGGTCAGATCATGCAACTGAAACAGTGAAGCCACGGTACTGATAGTTGGGTGCTGGTTTAAGTGAAGTACTGGTGCACTTGGGGTTTTAGCAAAAAAAAAAACCCTCTGTAGCAGCATCCTTTTTTTTACTCTGAGAAATATAAATACCAGCACAACAATGGCATATATTCAAAATTATCACCAGAGATTTTCTGCAGTCTGGTGCCTTTGACAGCTACATTAGCTTGTATTTACTAAGAATAATTTAGCCATTCTCTTTTCCTCTGTATTCTTCATCTTATGTATTTCTTTGCCTCAGCCTGCAGGAGAAATAGCTTTGCTGTTTAAGAGTTGTATTCATTAGTTCTTATTAGATGTTTTTCTCTTCCCCAGGAATTGTTTGGTTCAGAGCTGACAAGAAAACGAGTTCTGTCCTTGGTGTCCAATCCCATCCAAAGCACAAAGTGCATCTTTAAGCTTAGCTTCTGAGGAATATCAGTGACTTCACATGACTAAAAAGAAGTGTATGTTTGTGTGCTGTGCTGAAAGTGGCCCTCCAGCAGCCTGCTGGGATACTAGACTGGGATACAAAGAGTAGAGCTGTGAGGCTTTGCAGATCCCTGGAAGCCCAGAGGAGAAAGCGCTTCCTCTGCAGTAGCATGGTGTCCATGCAGAGTTCCCCTGGGCTCCCCAGGAGTTGGTTCACAGCCACACCACTCTGGTTCTCTCCATAAATCAAATCATTTCTCTCCTCCCTCGGCAACAGCTTAACTTCACCACTTCAAAGTCCAAGGGCTTCAGGACATGGCACAAATTTGAGTGTTCACTTAGTATGGTATCACACTTTAACTACACATACTTATGATGAAGGCCCTTTTTGAAGAGCAAGACTACAAATCCCTAATCCTTACAAGAACACACAATTAAAAGGCCATCCAGGCCCTCAAGTTTTCGTTGGCTCAAGTCAGCTCCTCTGCTATGATCCCAGCAGAGCCAAGCCAAATGCCAGACTGCTTTGCATTGCATGGCACTGCACAGACAGACACAACTGCTTTAGTTTTTTCATTCTGGGGCTGGGGAGGTGTGTTTGATTGTTCGTTTGGTTTTGTTGTTTTGTTTTTAAGAGACAACAGTTGTGCACTCAAAAGATTTCTCATTGGAAGACAAATCAATGGTGCACAGCCTGGATATTTTCACAATTCCCATATACAACCAGAGGTACAACCTCTGTTCTAAGCTTTGAAGTAGTTACAGTTCCTGTCTGCCCAGCATTTCAGAGCAGAAAACTCTGCCTGGTTAAGGCTTTATTGCAGGGAATGGGGAAGCAAAACTTGGATCTATGAAACATCTGAGTGCAGAAAACAGCCTGTTCTCAGGGGGCTGACTTGCCAGCAGAATTCTTCACTGCTTCTCATTAGGAAGGACTTCAGCTCTTTTCCACACTGTGCTTGTTGGGTTTGAAGCATTGAAAGGGCAGGGACACTATTGTGTTTAACAATTGCAAGAGAGGAATCATCAAGGCAGCTTGCAAACAAAACCAGTCACCTCTACCAGACAAACTGGGATACTTGGCCACTAAGATTTTTCCCTCAAGAAGGAAGTGAAATTGTGAATCACCTCAAAATTCACCACGCCAAGTTGCTCACTCGCTGCTCTATGCATGCACATCCAGCAAAAAAGACCAGCCCACTCCAAAACATGAAAGGGCCTTTCAGAAGAGTACGTAATGTCACACATAAATAAGATTACTGCATCGATGATCATTATTTAATTAACACACAGTTAATCTACAGGCCACGCTGCAGCCCACATTTATAGTTATCCATCCCTCAGGTTTCAGCAAGCTCAAGTGCACAAGTAAAGACTCACTTCCAGAGCAGTGCTTTTACTCAAAGAAGTTCTTATTTGTGAGTGAGGCGACTGCTTTGTATCCAGTGGCTGCAGTCAGTTCGCTCCAGTTCAAAAGTTTCAGTCATCCAAGCAAGGAGACAGAATGCCAGATCACAGCACCTAACAAAGTGGATGACAGAGCTATAAAATGTCACCAGCACTAACCTTAAAAAGGAATCTTAAGAGTGAAGGGAATAGCAAAGAATGGGTCTCACCACCTAGGCAACACTTAACCAATGGAGCTGTTCACAAAGACTTGCATGACATTCTCCCAGCAATCTACGTAACACACATCTGTAAAAAACAGGCTTAATGCACTGGATTCATTTGAGCAGGAATAATTAAAATGTGTAACCATGAGGAGAAAAAAAAAAACTGTGAATATTAATAAAATAAAATTCCTTCTCAGATTCCCAGCTGGCTAATAATTAGGCTTTGATGAACATGACAACAGGGCAAAGACAAGGAAGCTTTAGTGTCAGTGCAATTTACTGGGGAGTTGTGTCCAGCTCCTGTAGGAACAGCTGCATGGATCAGATGTTTCATTCCTAAGAGCTCAACCACAGTGCTATGCTGTTGGTGGACCACAAGTCAGAATCCCAGGATGGGTCAGCTTGGAAGGAACCAGTGGGTCATGTGGTCCAACCTCCCTGCTCAAGCAGGGTCATCCAGAGCACTTGGCACAGGACTGTGTCCAGACTGTTCTTGAGTATCTCCAGTGAGGAAGACTCCACAACCTTGGGCACCTGCTCTCCCTTTGGCAATTCCTAACCTGTACACAGGGCTATTCTCTGAACACACTTTCAGAGATTGGTTGAACTTCCCAGAAAATTCTCCTTTGTAGCAGCCCCTCACACATTATCCAAGTACCTCCCCTCCAAGCCTGCTATCTACATTTGTCTAAAGATAACAGCCTTTGGCTGGTTCCTGCAGGGCTGGAAAGCACAGCCTGCAGAGCTCTAATCTCTGCATGACTCTCAGAAGGAAACGGGGCCTGCAGGAGGAACAACGGCTTTTGTCGTCACCCAGTAATGAGATAGCAAACCTCAGATACTGAAAAACAGTCACGCTCCCTACAGGTAGGAGATTACCTTTGAAATATCTCAAACTCAATACACTCTAAATGCCTTTTTAATCTGCTTTTTGACTCCTTTTTAAAATACTTCAATCATAAAGCAAAGTTAGATTTCCCAGTTTTCCTCTGTCAAACTAGCAGTCAGATCATAATGTGCTATAATGAATATCAAAGTTTGTATATGTTCACATGAGTTCCAGGGGCTGGAACCTGAAAAAAACCCCTCCAAATTATTGTGAGATGTCTGAGGGGAAACAAAATCCATAAGGCTGTGATGATACATCACTGCACCAGCCCAGCAGCAACACCTAGTATGCAGACATACTTACTATGCAAAATAGGTTTCTTACTAGACTAAGAATAAATTAATAAAAACATCCACATACACACAGAGATACCTATCCAATAAACAAAACCCTACCTGAGTGAGAGGAGGAAAGGGAATAAAAATTACACAAGCTCCTCTGTATCCTTGAGAGATTTTTAACAGCCCAAATGCCACTCAGCTGTTTGAGCGTTACTTTCTGATAAGGCAGGCAATCTCATTTGGAGAATGCATTGACATTATGCATTCAACCCTTCCTCTTTTCTAGTGCCAGGGACCCCCAAAATCAGAGGACAGAAAAAAGTTAGGCAGCTGGGTATGGAATTAAGTAACCACATTGACACTTGCTATTTTCTTTCCAGTTATTCTGAATCATTTGGTGTTAGGCTGAAGTATTCCATAGGGCACTTGGATACCGGCTGTTGAACTTCAGGACTCCAGCTGATCGGTTTTTTACATCGTAGGAAATCACTCAACAACAAAAAGGCCTGATTACCATGGCTGCACTTCACTGGGAAAATCGAGAGCAGCTGAGCATGCCTTGAGGCAGTCATTACAAGGACATCGCAGCCACTTCAGCGTCAAGCAGCATTATCCACCTACAAGTCTTGCTGTGCTGAGCAAAGCAAGAGCCTCACAGTGCCGAGCTGGTACAAAGGAAGAAGCCCAGAGGGTTTACAGCCCAGCACTTCAGTTCGGGGCTTGAAAACACACAGGCAGCCACATAATGCCGTTCTCTCAGGTGGGGTAATGCTTTCTTGATGCAAACAGCAGAAGCAGGAGCTGCTTAGCCATCCCTAACTTTGAACAATGAGGACATGCCTCCTGAACCCTTTGTTGGCTTCCCAAGAAAAGAATTAATTCTCCCCGCAAAATACTCATCTAAACTACTCACAAAGACACCTTGTCTTTTTCCTTCAAATTCCAGGATAAAACTTTACTTGGATGAGAAACTAAAGCAGTGGACAGGAAGGCAGAACGTTAAATCCATGTATTTCTGCTGCTTGCCCCTCTTGCATGGATCTTGCTGTTCCTGCTATACAATGAGTAGAAACTCGAAGTGGTAAGAGTTGCTTCCTCTTCCTATGCTGGTGCATTTGCAGACACCATCAAGGAGTTCAGTGCTTACATGCCACCATCCCAGAAATCATTTGGAGTTCACAGGAATGAAGTCAGCTTATGCTGGGTGAGGATCTGTCCTATAGGATCTTTCTGCATTTTTCTTGAAGATCAGATCCTTCCTGGAGAAGTGAACTGTGAATTTGGGGAGCTGTAAATATGACCATTAATTGAACTTCTAGTACAACTGATGGCTTGTAAAACCCATGCAAGCAAGGTTATTGCCCAAGAACACAATATAGCTAAATACATTGAATGAGGTTTGACTCAAGGCCCAGAATAAGGAGAGAGAGATTGAAAATATGCCATTATACCTCTCATTTAATTGCATTATTATTTATTTATTTCTTCCCTCAGCATATTTTCATTCAGCCACAGGGGGAGAGTCCCTCCAGGAGGTCATTGCTAATAAACTAAACGGTGTATTTCATGTACTTCTGACTGATCAACATTAAGGACTTACTCCATGCTATGCAGTAATCCAGCCTCACATGTAATTAACAATATCCACTTTAATAATGTAAGGAATGCAGGCTCTCTTCCCCCACCTCGAAGAATTTTGGCTGTAAAAGGGTCCAGTATTTCAAGATCACCTCAACAGTTTCAAGTTTGGTTGTAATTCACTCATTTGCTGACACAGGCTTGCACAAGGTTAAGGGGTGTTTTAATTCAGGTGAAAACCAGGCCACTCTCTCCTAACAGCCAGAGGAAGGCACGTGGTAGGGCCCCAGTTTCCAGAACCACAAGAGAAACTAAAACAGTCTTACCTTTCCTGTTATGAATGCTGGCCTGCAGGCTGCTTTAGAAGAGAAAAAGAAGATTGCAGACCTCTTAGCATGGCAAAGATCATTGCAGAAAAAATGCAGAAACCCAGGGACTCCAACACCTGCTTCTACAAGTCCTTAAAGAGACAACTTAGAAACCCCATCTGCTTCATCATGAGCAACACTGGGGCCCTTCTAAGGGGGTTTCTGTAGCCAAGTGTGTGAGGGAGCATCAGCCAAGGGCAGGTGGAATGATGTGGGTGGTCAGTGAACCAGTCTCCTTAAGACACAATGCCTGTGTAACTGGACATTCCCAAGCAGAGGGTTTGGGGAAGAAAGAGCACAAGGATTCTCACTGTGAGAGAAGCAAAACCAGGGGAAGCACAGCCCTTTGCAGGAATCAGAACCTGAGGTTTGCAAGGAATCCACAGAACAGAGGAGGCTGAGAGAGCAGCCAAAGAGTCTTGAGAGACCTCTAAGATGCCCCTGTTTTGCTCCCTTTCTGACTCTAGCTTGGGGATCAGGCAGGGTCCAGAGATGCCTCCAGCTCTGATCCCGTGCTGTTCTCCCTTCTCTGCCTGCGCCCAACCAGCTCAGTCACCGTGGGTGACTCAGTGCTGGGGTGAGTTGAAGCCTGTGCCAGAAGGGAGATCCCTCTGAAAACAGAGGTCTCTGCAGTCCTCTCTGACCCTGACCCCACATGAATGCCATTTCTCCAAAACCCAGTCATCCATACTCAAGAGCATAGCCCAACGAGTCCCTTCAACAAGCCATCCTCTGTTGTGAAGGCCACACTCTTGGATTTAAATGGTGAAAATGTCCTGCCACTGTAGGAGTCATGCAGCCACCAAACAGCTGAGATTAGAGATTCTGGAAAGAAAAACCAAGCAGTAGTAAACCAACAGTTGGTCTCAGGCTCACAGAGGAGTCCCAGGCTGGGAAAAAATGATTTAATTAAATGAAATTAAATTATTTACGTAGGGTTCTCAAGCAATCATTAGCAGGGCCAGGACCTGGGACCCAACTGCTCAATCCCAGCCTCAATCATTTTTTAACTCTTGGGCAAACAAGTAACTCTTGTTTCTGCAGCTGCTGCTTTTCGGCTGGAAGCAGTTTTCATCTATCTCTCCCCATGTGTCTATTCCCATTAATACCAATTCTAAAAGAACCATGCTGCTTTTCCATCGCCATCCTTGCTGCCAGCCATATACCATTAAACAGAAGAAATGAGAGGCTTTAGCTGTAATTATGGTTTTGCCTTTTTTGTAGAGAAGGCATCCCATGAAGACTGACACAGCTGAATACCTGTCCAAGCACACCAATTCTCTCAGTGGGAGTTTTCAGAGGGAAGAATTAAATTGCAGCTGTATAACACATTGAGCAGACAATGCCAGTGATTACCCAGCAAAATGACATCAAAAAGCACAGGCACGAGCAGTGCTGACTTCCAAAGGGGCTTACAGTGTTCTGAAGAGTTACCCTGCAAAGGATGACAAGGCCCTTCAAGAACCACACATGTACTTTGTCCCTTCTACTCTTTGGCTTCTCTGTGAGACCTGTGGGGCCAGACCAGTCCTATAAAACACTGCAGACACCTCACATCTTAGTGCAGGTACACATACTCCACACAAGCTGGCAAGTGCCTTCTTTCCCTCTCTTTCCCAAGCCATGAAAACCCTGGCCAATCTCCCAGTTTAGTCCTCTGACTGCACGACAAGGGAGCACTCCTTGGAACTCCACTGCCCAGGTGTCCCACTGAATGGAAGCCTGTCATTCTCCTTTCCCAGAATCCTAGGTATTTCCTCTAAAACTCACAGCATGGCCAGGAAATTGCCTTCTTTCCCTTCTTGCCCTCCCTAGCAGCCAGGCAACCCTCCTAGATGTTGCAAGTGGCCACTTACAGTAGGATAAGTAAGCCCTGTGGCTCAGCCACACTCGGTGCACCCCCTCAGCTGGGTCAGGCTCAGCAAGCCCACCCCACAGACAGTCCCAGGGAGGCCTTTTATTTATGTGGAGTGCAAGCCCACAGTAAAGACTGTGGTGTCAGACAAGACTAGAAGGAAGCAATGGCTCTGCAGCAATAAACACAAACCAGGAAAAATGGCAACCAGCCACACCCTGACTTGGGGCATGGCTGTGAAGAAGTGCAGAAATATTCTCCAGTGAGGTATCTTTGCAAAACAACATCCCCAGTGCCAAGTGCAGAGGAGTCAGGACGAACCAGGCACAGAAGGGGAAGTAGTGCAGGGAGATGCCAGATTCTGTAAGGGCTTCTGGGGTCACAGGTGAGGTCACGTTGCTTGCAAATCCCCACAGCCACAGTCCTGTCTGCGACTGTGCCAGGGCTAATGTTTTCCAGACCTCTCCTTGACACCTGTTGGAAAACTAGGGAACACAGGACCCACGTTTCTCCTTTATCTGGGGAGTATCTTTTTGACTTTTCTGGACGCTTCAGGGATATACCTCCAAAAATACATGTGCACTGGGGGCTACCAGGAGACATAAAAGCCAGTGAGCCATCTGTTCTCTTCCAAGCTTCCTTCCCGTCTGGCCTGACACATCTGGACAAGAGTTCAGTGCTGTTCCTGTGTTCCCACTGGACTCCTTCCATTTGAGTCGTTGAATTCATGCACATCTCGGGATGCATGCAAAGGTAGTCTTCTTTTCTTCCAAACCTCCACCTTCTACTTGCTCCAGCAAGAATTCTGAGTCCCACCAGCCCCATTCTAAGGTCATGCTTTCTACAAAGTCCTCATTTAGGAATTTTAAGTGGCAACTCAGAAATTAGTGTTTTGAAAAGGCCCAACTAGTTGCTCTGGAGACCAGCAAATGCTACAGATCTGCATAGACCTGGCCATGCCACTCCCTATCTCTCTCTTTGCGTGCTCAAGTGCTTCTAATCACCATATACCACCCAAAGACTTCCTCTGAAATGTGTGTGCTCACCACCTATTAAAGGCTGGCAAACACAGATAAGTGTTTTGAGGCATGACCTGATGTATGGCTCAAAGGAATGTTGGTTTAAAAGGGGAGTAAAGCTACCCCTGCCCCAACCTTCTGGCAGCCTGACATACATTGTTTAATGCATGGTTTGGCCCTTGCCTTGCATCCAGCACAAATGGGGCCATATGAGGTCAATAATACTGGGAAAGGCCTGAATTGGATGGAATCTAAGAGCTTGACTGCTAATTATCCATATGACCTTGAAGCCTTGGACAGCCAGGGGTCTACTACAGGATGAACTACAAGATGATAGATACAAACACTTAGGCTCTGAAGACAAGGATTCTGATAAGATCTAGCAAGCCTGTCTATGGTTAAAACTTTTCTATCTCATGTATATGATGCCCAGAGCTGCAGATCTTACTCTTAACCAAGTAACAAAAAACATCTGGAAAAGAAAAACCACACTCGGGATAGTACTTTGTATATCCTAAGCAATGGATGATCCAGGTCTAAACACAGTGGGGGACAGAGAGAATGTTTTTCATCCTCCAACTTCTTTCACATCACCCCACTGCATCACCAGGAATGTGGCCACAAAGTTTGCCACTACAGACCCTCAGGGCCAGTTCTGCTTGGAGAACTGTAACTCCCTCTCTGGGAATTCCTGCATTGTGCATGTCTTTCACCAAAAATTCAGTCATCTCCTCTGGGAAAACAAAATAAGGCAACAGCTTTCCCAGTCACAAGAAGATGAGCTCAAATGTGACTTTGGGTGGCTGCACTGAGCCACTTGGAAACATCCCGTGCTCAGCTGGTAAAAGGCGACATCCAGGTGGAACATCACCCATGACACGAGGTGGAATTTTACAGCAGCTGCTCAAAACAAAGCTGGAAAGCAAAGAACTGGGTGACAAAGCCAAAATGGGGGATAGAAGAAAACACCAAATCTGAGGTCAACATCAAAACCTAACCAAATGGAACTCTCCAGACAGAAACATTAAAGTGCAGAAGGAAAGAAGAATGAACCAAAAGAGGTTCAGGATGAAGTTCTCAACTCATGACAGAACAAAATTAGTTGCGGAACAAAGCAAGAGACAAAATGGGACTCAAGCAATGCCAAAGGAAGTTTGGAAAAAGAAGTGTTCTCACCAGAGAAATCTTTTTAAAAAATCTTTTCTTTTACAGAAGTACTTACTTTTTATAAAAGTCAATATTGTCTAACGAAAAAGAGCCTGAACTCTGACTCCGAAATCACATTTGCCCTCATGCCTGCAGTCAGGTCCCATAAGTCAGACATTGATACATTTCCAAACTGCAGAATTTCTAAGCCAATCTAAGGCTGTTTGTTTGCTGTCTGGAGTATAAAGCTATGAACCAAGTTTTCCATTCTGTTTGGTTTTGATTTCAACATCCTATCTGGAACATTCAGCTCATGTTTTCATGTTTTTCTAAGCAACCATGAGGGTTAGAACATTTTTTTTTTTAATTAGAAAATGGAGTTTCTTATGCAATATCTTTCTTCCAGCAGCTTTTAAGGAAAATAAAAAATACAACATCCTGAGACTGCTGACAAAGCCATAAGGCTTAGTAACCACTGCAATATGCCATTAAAAAAATGCTTTTAATTTCTCCTCCACACATAACTCACTTATTTCTGTCATTCAGTCTCTATTCCAAAGGTTTTACTGCAGTATTTGCTGAACCAGTGTACTACAATGAACTATTTATAACTTCTTTAAAGAATTTCCATTAAAGCATGACTTGGATGGCTCAACGAGCAAATATCATTGATACTATATCTGTCATAGACAACAAACATCTGTGCTTGGATGGGATCAAGACATTGTTTTATGGAGAAGCAGTGCTCCCAAGACCACCACAGAGTCCCATGGTGCCCATGAGTGCCAGATTTTAGGTTCACATCTCAAATGAAACTCAAAGAAGTGGAAAATCACAAGTAGACACAAAGCCCCTCAATGATTTCATCAACAGTTTAGAAGAGCCCTCTGCCGTGTTTGTTCTGGCAAATACATGAAATATCTAAGCCTCATTAAAATGCAAGTGTTGAAGCATGTAAATAAATGATGAAGCAAGTTCTCCCACTCTAGAACAGCCCTGGCTTTTTTTTTTTTGCCAGTGGATATTCCCACACAGATGCATGCCAGCATATGCTGGTCTTCCAACATATGTCCCTAAACTCACCCTAACTTGAACAATTTCCTCTTGTCTCCCCTGAACAGCAAACTCCAACCAGAGTCAGTAGGAAGCCACATTGGACTGAAAAGTGCCAGACCTGTGTCCTTGGTTTCCTGGAGAAAAGCTGTTCTCCTGGGAACTACCTGGATTTTGAAGGACTTCCTTCTCTTCCCTGGCATGATGTGACTCAGTTTCCAACAGACACTGCACACAACCTTTGTGGATCCATGACAGGAAAGATTCTAGGCCTAAAATGAGGGGACTTGCCAGGCAGGTCTCTAGAGATGTCCTTCCACCCCTCTGTCTGTGTGCTACAGAAACCTTTGCCAAGGATGTCCTTTGACAGACCATCTGAGGACGGGGACAGGAATTACACCATTTTTTATGCTGCTTTTTAAGAACCTCCAAGAAAGGACATTAATTTCTTGCCCAAGTAATTTGGTCTACTGCTTTGCTATCCTCATCCTTGGAAGCACTTTTCTGATTCCAAACTCTGATGTCCCTTGCTATGATCTAATACTAATACAGCTAGCAGGAACACAGAGAACACATTACTCTGCCACAGCTGACCTCACATCAATCACACCAGCCCCCAAAAAGGGAGCACAGTCATTTTTCCAAACTCACTGTAGTGTTCCGACTACTAATTTTTCACCAATTATTAATTAATTAATCATTATTCAATTATACCAATTGTATTTCAACTATACCAATTATCTTTTCCTCCAAGTGTGAAAGACTTGTCTCCTCAGCAAAGTAGGAATGTGGGAGGTTGAAATATGTGTTTGTGAAAGTGCCAGGTAAGAGCAGGAAAGAAACCAGGCATTGGAAGGCAGGAGAGTAGATGGAAAAGGTCAGAATTACATTGTCTGGGGGAGTAAATGCTTCAACCCTGTAATCAAACAGAAAAATTCATATCACTGGTGATTAAAAACTCAAATTAGTACCAAACTAAACCTACTGCATGTGCCAACACTCCTTCTAGAAGCACAAGTGCCACATTCTTCTCTGTAGGTCAGCTAGCAGCAAGAGTATGGCTGCAGGCAGACCCTTTCCAGCTCTGCTGTTCTATCAGCAAGACTGTCCAAAACCACCAGAGTGAGGAAAAATGCATTGCTGTCACCACACTTCCACCTGCTCACTGTGTTTTCTCTCATTAGCCAGCCCCCAATATTCCCAGCCTCAATGTTCTCCCATTTCTAAGAAACCTGCAATGAAAGGAAAAAACTCATTCAAGCACTAAAATAATATTGTTTTAAAGGCGGAGCAGTCACCACAGACTCCAGCCCTTACTCCAAGAACTGGGATCCGGTGGAGACTGAGGGATTTTTTTTGCCATGTTGGCCTCTGTTTTCTCACCATGGGACTGGTATGAGGAATGGGAGCTCCCTGGTGGCAAAACGTGAATTTGCAAAGATGGACTTTCAGTGGCCGCATGTTTTTCCCTGCTCACATGGAAGTCTCGGGATAACAGGAACACAGTCCTGTGCTGCCCTCTCCCAGGGCACTGAGACCAGTCAGCCCTGAACACTGAACACGATGGTGTCTGGTGCCGGCGTGCCTGTTTCAGAGCCCAGCACAACTCCCAGCTCATCCTCACAACCCTGCATCCCTTTCTCCAGCCCAGGCATGCACACTGTGCTGGGACACACATTCACAGGCCAGGAGGTGCCTATGTTTGGTTAATGACAAAATCAACAGCAACAAGGTTACTGTCACCCATCCAGCTTTCACAACACCCCAAAACAAAAGCAAGACCCAGCCAAAACCCAAGGGAATTTGGGTGAAAAAGTTTGGACTGCCATGATTTTCACAAAACAAGAGGATTCCATTTTTCCCTACTTGGTTTTTGGCACTGCCTTCTTAGGCAACAGTCCAGATCAAGTACCCAGCAGCCCTTAAACAGTTAGGGTCCCAGGGGATCTGGAGGAACCAAACCACTCCACCTCACACAGACAGCTCACATACAAGGTTTGTTCCTTAAGGCCCACCTTGACATCTGGGTCCCGCTGCTCCTCTCTGCCTGAAGATCAGCAGACCCACAATCTGGACATTCCTGGCATATCCAGTCCCTCCAAGCTACCTGGAAAAGAGAGACAACAGTGACATGTCACCAATCCTTTCTGGCTTGTGCTCTGCCCTGCTGCCCCAGAACACAGATGAACAATGCTAATGCAACCTTGGACAGCTCTTTATACCCCCAGCCCAGGGCAGAGTTCTCCTGCCCAGCTGCACCTCCAGAAGGTGTAGCAAATGTCAGGAGTCTTCACGGGTTCAGGTGGTGACAAGCCCAAACCAGAAAGGATGAAATCCACAGAAGGTTATTAAAAGTAGAGGCACAATGCCAAACTCAGGACATTCCTGCCTGCACATGGGAGGCTGGCAGACCAGCTAGATGATCTCCTGCTGCCAGCTGACTGCCTTTGTCTACCCTCCCCAGGTATCTCCTGCCAGGAAGAGGACACCAGGCTAGACAGACCTCTGATCCCACCCAGGACAGCTCTAATGGGAGCGGAGCTGTCACATCTCAGGCCGTTGCAGTCTGCTCTTGGGCAGTGCCCTCTGCAGCTCTCTAATGCTTCTCCCCAGACTCAGAAATTGCACCATGCTCCAGGAATGACCCAGAGCTGGACAAGTTTGTCTCTGTAAGAAATAGTTACAGCAGCTGGGGAGAAACAAGAACGTCAGAGAGGCAGGCAAAGGCACAGAGGGGCTTGAGACCTCAGAAGGGGAGGGGGGGGGGAAGAAGGGAACATAAAAAGGAGACAAAAAATAGTTGGGAACTGCTAGTTTGCATCTGGCTGAGAAAGTCAGGACTGCTCTCTGACAGACGTACAGACAAATTCCTTTCATGCCACCAGATGGTGCCGTGCCTTCAGTCACCAGCAGGCAGCTGGTCTGGGACAACAGCCCTCCCTCCGCTCCATCTGCGTCCCATGGGCACTGCCCTCAAACTGCTGGGAGAAGGGAAGAGACAGCCTCGCTCTGCCCCAGGGCCCCAACTCCCCCGCGGGACATCTCCCAGCTGCAGGGCCACTTCCACCCTCAGCCGGGGCGAGGCTGACGCTGAATCTGGGACTGAGGCAGCCGGGGTCCGGGAGAGAAGGGGGAAATGAGCCACCTGCCTGGAAGCCCATGGAGCTGGAGGGAAGGTCAGGAGTACCCTTCTGAGCACAGCAAGAGCAAAGCATCACATGTTGGGAGAAGGGCTTCTGTGATGGGCAATCTGGCAGGGGAAACACTGTCCAGGAGCTGTGTTTTGGTAACATTCAAGTCTTTCTGAACCAGCAGAAGTGTCAGAGCCCTAGGGAAGGATGACAGGGTAGCCTGCACAGGGGAGAAGTTGCTCTGGCTGGCCAGATTCAGCCCATACACCATCGACTGGCAACCTGTGCTTCCTGGCCCCCTTCAGAAATGCAGCTGTCACCATGCTCCTTGCCAGCACCCACGTGCAGCTTGTTGGGTGACCACCCATCCAGAGATCTGAGCTGTGCCACTCACACAGTGCAAAGGCTCAGGAGACCATTGCTTGCTGTGAAGACTGGGAATACACACACTCTCCCAGCTGGTCCATCCCCCCACACCAGCCAGCCTTCCTCCACTCCGTGTGCCAGAAGAGCCAGCACACCAAGCACAGGCCACCAGTACAGATTCAGGCACACAGAACAGATCTAAAGAGGGTGGTGGGAAAGGAATGCTCCACTCACACTACCCTGGTTTTCAGTGGAGACTTCCCCACAGCCACTTCCCTGGACAAGACCAACCACAGCAGGTATATATAGCTCACCATGACCCAGCTGTCAACCCAGAGCTATAAATACAGCTAGAGCAGAGATACAGCTATCGAGCCACTCTTGACTCCATTCGTAATCTGTGCAGAAAGACCACATCCTGCAGGCCCACAACACAGATAGGAGAGAGGTAAAGGAAACTGTCAGAGATTCCCGTCCACAGCACACTTGCAGGAAACACAGAAAGACCCTCTTCTTTCCCAGTTTGTCTCTCTGCAATGCCCTCCTGCTCGTCCACCTCACCTGGCACAGCCCAAGTGGCAGTAGTGGTAGGACATGGTTGTCCATCCATGTGTGAGGCTCAGGTTCACCAGGAAAGCAAAGCCCACTTTGAGACTACCTGATGTATTGGAAGGCAAAAACCTGATTTGCTACCACCCATAAAACACTGCTGGCACAGCCAGCTCCCATAGCTCTCAGACCCATCCAGTCCCAGGCTGGGGGCAGATTTGTCCTGCAGCCCATCCCAGATGTGCTCCACAGGCACTGCCAGTGCTGTAGCTTCTCTCCGGGGTCACAGCAGCCGTGGCTTTGGTTGGGAAATGAGTGCTTACCTCTTCATACCCACCTCTGCAACTCAGGCCTCCAGTAACCACCCTAAATTCTCAGAGCATTCCCTAGAAATCATATTCAATGCTTCTTAGTTATCTTTTGACAGTTTTGAAGGGCCTTTCACTACCCTCTAGCAAATCCTCCACAGCTCTAAGGCTGCTGTTGATGAACATCCATCATGCTGACTAATGTCTCATTGCTTCCTTTTTCATTACCCCATGCATTTCTTATGGTTAGACAGTAAACAGATTAGGGGTCGGGATTTTCCAGTCTATGCCTGTACATCACCTTGCCCTATACATGGGGTAGGGCTAATTCACCTCCCATCTAATCTTACCCTCAGAAGCCCTCCTTAAAATGAACTCCCAGTTTTAACAAGAGCCAAGCTCCCCCCATTCCAGAGGAGAGCCAAAGCCAGACAGGTTCAATGAGTGGCCCCAGCCCTGACAAACTCAGACAGGCCTGCAGTTCCCAAGCCAGAACAAGGGGTCATCCTGCAGAAGCAACACACTTCTAAAAGGTTTCATTATTCTGACGCAGCTGAGCACAAGCCCTGCCATAAGAAAACTAAACTGCTACAACAACCTTCTGTCTGGGTTACAGAGTGTGAGGAGTGGGGGTTCACTAATTCAGGAAATAAAATAATTATTAATGGCATTGCAGATAGCAATTACTAATGGCATCAGCAGCAACCACCTCCACACCTGGAACAAAGCCCACATAAGCCACAAATGCTTATTCTCCAAGAAATCCCTGCAGTCGTGCCGCATTCAGTGTAGCAGCACTATCATCTTACATGCGCAGAGCAGAGACGGCCCGAAGGGTCGGGTGTTACCCTGTAAAGGCAGCGAAGAATTCATCACACTCACCACAAATTTCCTGCCCGAGGCTGTGAGAGCCGTGCAGCCTCTCTGGGCTCAGCCCTCCCCCTCTGTAAAAGGAGCTGCACACACAGCCCTGTCTCCCGGCAAAAGCTCTGGAGCACAATCACAGAGAAAGCTGCAAAGCATTCGGGTAATGCAGGCAGAGATGTTGCTTAAAGCTTTACCCACTGGTTCAAGGCCTCAGTGTACTCAACACGAGCCTCCCCTTCTCAGACTGACAGGGATTTAAGATTTAATTCCCGTGTATGCAGGGAAAACACATCATTGGAAGTTTTGTACATTGCCTGTTTTGAGGATTTAAACGAGAGTTGAGTAGTGGCCAGCCCTTAAGCCGATTCTGGAGCAAGATGCATTTCATTCTCACCATAAAAACTATTTCAGACAGGATTTAGTAGCAACAAAATCAAAGGGGGGAAAAAAAGCCAGGTAGGAGAGTAGCTTGATGACATTCTTGCTTACTTAAATTAACATGAAGCTGTTCCACTCCTGAGCTGCTGCCATGTGCTATTTCCTCCTTTGTCTTTCTAGCGGAGAAAATGCCCCAGGGGTAATGAAGCATTGAGCTACCTTCCCCATCCCACTCAATCCAGACCAATTCTGATGAGCCTGATAAAATTCACCATGTTTTACAGCAGGAAGCAGGGTCAAATTTTAGTCTGGTTGTTCATAGCCTGCAGTTTTTACCATGCGGAAATTAGTATTGCAACCTGCAGCAACTGTGGAAGTTGATAGCAAATTAAAGGGAATACGAATTCTGGCATTCATCTGTAGCAATTTAGGAACAGACTTTTCATTACTGTAAAAATAGCAAGTATTGATAAGCAACATCTAGCTCTGATCTGCACTAAATCTCAAACTGCAATACAGAAAAAGCAGGAACAATGTTAACGCTTCAAAAACAGGAAACTGCCCTAGAGGGGAAAAGCAGCTTGTCCAGACTCACGCCATGGGCTAGGATAGGGCTTTGGACCAAATACCAGGCTCTGGTTCCTGCATCCTGTCTGCTGCACCACCTCCTCAGAAAAAGGATGGAGCATCACAGCATTTCCGGAAATCACCCTTAGATTCTCCTGTTCGCAAATTTCCCTTTAAATTTCTACTCCCTACTAAGTGCACCTACTAAGCAGAATGTTTCAGCAATGCACAGCCATGGGCTCCTCGTGGGGTTTTTTTCTGCCAGTGAAATAGCTACGACTGTAAGGTTTACAGAGACTTTCTGTTCCTGTCTAAAATTATCTTTGCTGATCCTTGCGACGCCAAGACCACAGAGCCAATATTCCATAAGCCTTGAGAAAAAGGCACTGTATTTCAGGCACACTCGTGTCGTTACAGCAGCATCCATCAGCCACGGCCAAAGCTCTGGGTCACCACCGTGCCAGACCTTGCACAAGGGGACACTGCCTGTTCCTTTGCTACATCATACAGCACAGAGAGTCAGTGTCTGGGTGCCAAAGAGGAGTCTCTGTGATCCCCACTCCAACTGCCAGATCAGGGCAAAAGTGGATGAAAAGACGGCAGGTGGATGCAGGCAGATGGGGGAAGCGGGGCTAAGAGGGAGACAACAGCAATTAGCATAAGCAGCGGCAGCCTCAGCTCACCAGCTGCTTTGCCGATTGTCTGCCTCCCCGATTTCCAACAGCAAAGCAGCAATTTGCCGACGAGCACAGTCAGTAGCCAAGGCTGCCCCTCAGGACTGAAACTATCAGGGAAAACAAACGATTTCCATGGTACAAAAGCATGGCTTGCAGGGCTGTGATGTAGGAGTTTGCCTAAGTAAGGCATGGAGCACGCAGCTCAAAACAGACACCAAATACTTCAGAGCGAAAGGCTAAAAAAGGAAGGTTTTAGAGGAGGAAATGAGTCAGTAGCTTGGAGGACGGGAGGGGGAGTTCAAATAGCTGAGGCATATAAAGTAAGCAAGTAGTCACCATCTCAAAAGCTAGAAAGTCAGCAAAGTGGATGTATTGATCGCAGGTTTTTGTTGATGTAGGGTCTCATTCAAAAATGGAGTCCACGGGTGACTTTTTATACTGACCATGCTGGATTTTGCAGCCATCCTTCACTGGGCAGACATTTTCCAGCTGCAGTTCACACCGGTGTTTCTGACTGGAGCCAAAGTGGTCACCACCAGCTACAGGACTGCTGAAATTTCTCAGAGTCCCCCTGCCTGAGGGATGGATTTTTTGGGGGGCGGTGTGTGTGTGGGGGAGAAGTTTCAGGCTGGTTGCAAATACCATTTGCCTTAAGAGAGGGAAGGGGATTCACCTTTCATGATGGTTCATCCAAATGTACAGCCTGAGCTTCCAGCCTAGCTTATTAATAGCTCCGACACTAGGGGAAAAAAAGGGCAAAGCTGGTTCAGTGTTGAAAAGCAGAAGAGCTAGTAAAAAACCCTTCCTCTCCACAATGCAATTCACAGCATTCATGTCTGTCATTGTGACAACCTCGTACTGCAGAGGCTGGGGACAAAGGGGTCTCACCCCAAGGAGCCTTTAGCCTTGCTCACCATACACCAGAACACTCTAACAGGGTGTGCTGCACACTAAGCCAGGGGTGTCGGTGTCAGAGTGGCAATAACTTCCTCACCTCTGCCCAGGTCCTTGTCCCTTCCAAACGCTGGGACTGATAGAAAGGGAACTCAGAAACAGAAACGAAATTTCCTCCTGCCCTCCCCAAACCAGGGAGCTCCCCCTGGGTTCAGGCACCAAGGCAAGAGCTACAGAACAGCTTCGACAGGACCCTGCTGCAAGCTTGGGCTGAGGGAAGCGCAGCACTCCAAAGGGCTGGGGTGATGCTTAAGGTGCCAGGCACTTGAGGAGAGGGCTGTCAGGTCAGGGAGCAGCACAGGGCTGGAAAAGCAGGCTGGCTTTCCCTACACAGCCAGCAGCACAGCATTCACATGCAGCAGGGGTTCCCAAACCATGCCATACACACTGCTAATCCACAGCAGGCAGCTCTGGGGCAGGGCTGGAGCTCCCATGCCCTTGCTGGAACAGCAGTGCAGGATCTGTGGAGCCCTGTGCTAAGGCAGGCTGGTACCACCATAGCCACACACTTGTCCGTGTATTTGGGTGCACAGTTCCTGCCTCAAAGCACCACACCCGCTGCGTTTAGCCTCACTGGGTTATGCTGTTTTGTCTTTTGGGGAATGAAACATTTCAAAAAACCGCTGTGGTTGCTGGTGAGTGAGTGCCCTTCCCAGAGCGAGCACATGTTTCTCATGAGGCAGAAAAAAGTGAGAGATTTCTCTTACTCTGCTGGTGCTGGTGAAGGAGTTCTTGTCCCCGCTGAATTTCCTGTAACCAGTTAGATACCTCCTCAACCTACTGCAATGTTTCCAAAACCACCTCGTGGAACAGACTGAGCCAAGCGGCCAGTTCCACCTCATTTGCCCTTATAAGTACACAGCATGAAATAGCCCCAGCCCTGTTCTCATGGCCTTACATCATCTCCTCCCCTCCTCCCCAGGATGTCTCACTTCTGTACCCCTCTGTCGGAGTGAAACCCATCCATGAAGAGCAAGCCTGAAACAATAAAAGACAAACTACACACATCAATTACAACTAGAAAGCACAGCTGCCCCAGGTTTCTGCTACATGCCACCAGAGATGGAGGTCTGCTGTGGCACTGCCACATGGCACTGACCACCACCGCCTTGATTTCCTCTCCAAGCCACAATTACAGCAGGGAGGCAGGACCAGAACTTGTCTAGAGAAATTTGCTCACAGGACTGAAGCTCTGCCTACTACACAGGCACTTTATCCGACTTGTTTCAGAACTGCGTTTCAAAAGGGGAAAAAAAAAATCAAACATGTCCCTGTTCATTTCTTGTTAATACTTCCAAAGTAAGTCAAGATTTGGGGTCAAATTTAAGCATTCCTTGATTAAATGTATCAGAAGAGGGCCTAGGGAAGAACCATCCACTCAGACCAATTAAAGTCTGAGTCATGCTGGTAGGTCTTTTGCTGGTTTCATTAAAAATCTGATGCTTTTGCAAAAAGGAACCCCTGGCCAGAGTAAGTCACCCAACAGCCTAATGAAAAAGGATGGCTTTTTCATTACACTCATCTTCAGCATGGGGTCTTTCAGCAACTTCTGTCTCGTGTGAACAGGCCTAACAACATCTACAAAGAGCATCTACTGGGGTAGGCTGCAAAGAGGGGAAAAATCAAATAAAAATTAAGCCACTTTAACTAGAACAGCAATATGGATGAAAATTTTAAGGTGTGTAAACATTGCTCACACCTCTAATAGTAAAGCATCATGAGAGTTGTAATGAAGTATTGTTGCCTCATATCCCAGCCCTGAAAACACCGCCATCGAGTCTTGTTTTTGTTTCCTGCTTACACGGAGGCACAGACTCAACAAATAAGCTTTTGATGCTGGCGGCTTTTTGCTCATCGATTCAAGCCGGGAACATCACTGCAGTCAGGATTCGGTTATTAAAAACCTAACTTTCTATACATTTTGTAACATCAGCAGATGCCTTTGTACTCTGATTACAAGCACCCCGAGCCTCGCTGGCCAGAAACATTAAGGAAGGAGTATTTTCGTCAGAGCGAGCAGGAGTGCCATGAACACAGAACAGCGGCTTCCTCGAGCGTCTCCCGGCCTCGGCAGCAGCGTTTCCTCAGGGCCGCCTTTGTC
>VWZW01003626.1:2075430-2113529 GCA_013397115.1 Edolisoma coerulescens | reverse complement strand
CGGTGCCCCCTCCGCTCCCCACCCGGGGCTGGCTGGGAGGGGGTCGCAGCCTCGCAGGAAGGCACCGGGCGGTGTTGGTGGGAGCCCGCCCTTCCCCCGAGGCCGGGGGCTGCCCTGCTCGGGAGGAAGCGCGGCCGCCGCCTCGGTCCCGGCGGGAGCCATCTTCTCACGGCCGAGGGGTTCGGGCCTGGCCTAGAAACCGGCGGCGGCTCCGCGGGCAGCCGGGGCCAGCACGGGCCCTCCCAGGGCCGGCCCCGGCCCGAGCCCNCGCAGCGCTGGTGGCGGACAAAAGGGGGAAGCGGAACCCGCGGAGGGGAATCGCTGATGGTAAAAAACAGCGTGTCGCAGCGGCCGCTGGAGGAAGCTGAAATTTTAAGGTAGTTGCTGCAAGGACTTGGGTTTTTTTTTTTGTTGTTTTGCTTCTCCGCACAGTGCTGGAAACGTTTATCCAAGGCATAACGCTGGAAGCATAGAAACAAAAAAGTATTAAGCATCCGCAGTGACTTGCTTGTGTTTCCTGGCTTTCAAAAAAAAAGTGGCAGGGCTCTCCTTGCATAAATGGAGCAGAATAGACCAAATGCGTGTTTGACTTCTTGGTGGCTCATTCTGTTTGCTTTGCCTATGCTCACAGTTTGCATCCCTGTTTAACTCGGGAGACAGAGGTTTGCAAATTTGCCTCAATTATTAGCTCATGCAATTTTAACTGCTGCCCTGTTTTGCTTGAGTCATGTACAAGCACTTGTCCAGCACCACACACTTACGTGTTTTGGCACACTTGCCTGGGTTATTTACCTATATTAGAGGTGTTATATATTGAGGCTTTCCCTTGGTATTTACCAGTAGTTCATTGAACATGTGGTATATCCAGGAAATGAATTTTTGGTCCATAGGCCTGGCAGACAGGATGTACTACTAATGTCCCTGCTTTCTCTAACACCCAAGCTGGAGCATCGATGGCTGGTCTGCGGCGTGGAGCAGAGCTGATGGGAGTCGCAGATGAAGCTGCTAAAAAGTCTGATGAGACTTGCAGCTCTTGTTTAAAAGAGGCTTGTCTCAACAAGCCAGCTACCACCTCTGCAGTATGCAAACCTAGTTAAGTGTGACTACTCAGCGTGTCAGGCTTCATCTTGCTTCGGAACCAGGGAATTCCCAAGTCAATCAAAACTACTATTTCTCATAGTGATCTCCTTTTTGCAACAGGGTTTAGGTTGGCTTTTTTGAGGTGCTGCAAATGAACTTCGTTTTGGGCAGAGCGGAGGCCTTCTGGCAAAGTGCAGTAGTGCCAGCAGGAGGGCATCCTTTGGTATCAAAGGAGCTTGGATTTTCAGCTTTTGTGTCTTGCCACAACGTTCAGTTTCTTTGCTACTGGATTAAACGAGTCCAAGGTCTTTGGAGGACCGTGCAAATTATTTTTCTTGGTTGTTAGTCCGTGCTATTCCCAGATTTGTGTAATTACAAGGTACATATGCCTCACATACAAGATAACAGCCTCATGACAATTGGTGGTGTGGGTGTCTGGCATGTTCCTGCTCGCCTTGTCAGAATCACTATCAAGAGACTCCTGCTGGGTGCAAGGGCTGACCTAAGCAATCCCATGTGAGAGAGCCTGAATACAGCCAGGACTCGCTTGTGAAGCTGTTCTCAGCCTTTTCCTCACCTGGCTGTTCAGCATTCACAGCAGTCTCCTCAGGAGAGGAGGATCCCTCGGTAACAAGTATCAGGGATGCCCAGAGCTGGCCTTCAAAGCGTGGTTTTGAGGATGACGTTTAAGCTTTGGGTTGCTGTAGATGCCTGGAGGGCCGCAAGAAAATTCTTGTAGGCATTTAGGCTCATAATAGGTGGTGGGTGTGCTGAATGTGTTTCTGAGAAGCTTTGATTTTCTGCAAGAGTCCTGTTACACACCGGCTTCCACTTGCATTACCTTAAAAACTTACATTTCAACACAGGAATGGGTGCTACTCAAAACTTCTGCCCTGCTCCTACTGGCCACTGCAGTTCCTGTTTTTCAGCACTGTTGCTGGGATTGCCTTTTGTGGGTATTGCTTGTTCTGCCTACCTCGATAATTAAATCGGGAGTGAACTTCGTGGTGGCTCAGAGAAGGAGATAATTTCCTCTTTGGCTGAAAGCTGAGGAAATGACCTTCAGGAATTCGAAGGATAGTTTTTTCTTCTTTTTTTTAATAGTTGCTTTCCTACTTATCTCTCCTTTCTTGTCAGGGGGGGAAAAATAAAAGCTGAATAGAGTTTTGATTCCTTCCCCCACAAATAATGCAAAGTGAAAACTTGAGTCTAGCTGGTGAGGTCTGTCTACAAGTGATATGCAGATGACTCTGTACTTCTTGCTGGTTTATGGTGTGCAAATTATGGCCTCTTGCACAACAGCAGTAAAAGGCTGTTAGTTCTGTTTCCTGTCAGGCTTCAGATGGGAGTTGAAGCCTTGGCCATTCAGAGGCACAGACTGTCCCCTGTAAATGGAGGTGTCTCTCTGTCCAGCTATAGGTAAGCAGGGAATGTGGGCCTTTCCAGACTCCTGAAGTCACTGGTGTTCCCACACTGCTGCTGGTCTCTGGGATGAAGTTAAAGTAGTCACTCCTTGCACTTCCTCCTTGCATTGCTGCCTTTCTTCCTCTGTAAAGTGGGGATGTTAATATCAGATGTGTTTTCTTGAGTGCTCAAATAACAGATTGAAAGCCAAGCAGTATTTAGTATCTTTATGGTTTTGACCACCTACATTTTCAGTTGGCTTGTTGGCCTTAGGTGACACCTTTCTAGAGGCCTCATTTGGCAGAACTTTCTTTCAGCCAGGCTGTGACCCTCCCTTTCTGCTAAGTGCTCCCACAGCTGCCTTTGCTTAGTTTTCCCCTCAAGTTGCTGGTGATGGCCCAGGGCATTCCGTTGTGTGGCAGTGCAAGGGACAGCTCTGTCCCTGAAGGGCGCTGTCCCGGACCAGTTGGGTGGAAATAGGTTTAATTGAAAAAGTATTTGTTGCAGACATGTACTATGAGACATTAGTGAGTCACAGGGAAATGCCACATGGCTCCACAGGCAGCTCTGGCAGTGGCAGGGAATTTCAGAGGTGGATAGGAGGGAGGGTATGCCCGGGATGGGGGAAACTGGGTTTGCTGAAGAAACTAAGAACCAAATACATGCCAATAATGTGACCAGCAAACCTGGGAGCACAGTGTTCTCAAATCTGCCCTTGCAATTAAACAAGGCGTGCTTTAATAAATTCTTGGTTTCAGATTCTGGAAAAATTGATGATGCTTTTCCAAGAAGCAAAAGTTTCCACTTGAGTCGCTGTGGATAGTTCACCCTGGTGTGTACAATGTGTGTGTGTGGTTCCCAGAAAAACAAGTCAAGAACTGCATCTTGAAGTGGCTCTGGAGATAATGCATGCCCAGGCACCACTATGGAGAGGGAGGGAATCACAGGAGGGAAAACCAACACTCTGAAATTCTCAAGACTTAGGCCCAAATTTAGTCCTTCAAATTTGTCTTGAGGCAAACTAAGTCATTAGTTTAAGGTCTTAGCTGTCTTACAGTTGAGGAAAACAAAGACTCTTCTTAGGTAAAATACTTTAAGTATTCAAGAAAAATACTGGAGTTCATAGCACTTCCTAACAAAAGAGAAGTAAAGTTTCGTTGTGTCAAAGTTATGTTTTAGTGGAGGCTTGCTACACTTGCTATCAGGTGTCTGGCATGTCTCTCACTTCTGAAATGGCTTTCTGTATGTGGGGATTTTCTTGAGAAAGCTTTGGATTATTCTTCAGTCTTCCTCAATTTAGATTAAATTTCAGTTTGGGTACTTGGCAATGGAGGCAAAATGTTGGGAGCTCTTAGTGGAGGCAGCTGGGTCAGGCTCCTGCGGTTGGAAGGCTGCTGGACAGAAGGCTCCCTCTTTGGGCTGCCCTGTGGAGGGAGGGCATTTTGCTCTCCCAAGACTTCTGCAGAGCTTTGCACTTCAGGCAAGAACGAGGCTTTATGAACAAGAGCCGCTGTGTTCCTGCAGCGCCTGCTGACAAGGCAGTGAATGCAGGGCCTGCCTCAGGTGCCTGCAGCAGGCTGTGTGAGATCCAGTGGGGATCCTGCCACGAGTGCCATGGGATGATGTGTGAGGGGCTCAGCCCCCAGGGTGTGCTGTGTCTGCAGCAGTTGCATGGAGGTGCTGGGGGACAGCTCAGTTTTGCTGATTCCCTCAGAGAAACTCGCTCAGTCCCTTCTTTCCTGAGTGTCTTCCTGAATGTGCTGTTCTGGCATAATTTTCCCATCTGGGAATTAGGTGGCTTATCTGCTTGCTGCTGCCTTGTTGCAGTTAAGGGTCTGTCCCTTACAGTGAAATGTCACCAGCTGGCTGATGGTCATGGATCCCACAAGTGCCTGCAGTATGTGCTGCTCACTGAACCAGCCCCCATGTGCCAGTCCAGAGCTGGATAACTGCTTCCATCCTGGAGAAGGAACAGGACCAGGCTGGCTGCTGGAGCTCTACAGCATTCAAGCCACAATGCACAAAATAATAACCAATGTGCTGTATTGAATCCTCTGAGCAGAGCCATATCTGGCCAAAGAAGGAAAATCCAGACTAACAAATGTTTACTCTGTGATTACTGGGAGGGTGGAGGCTTCTCACCAGCTCTTCTTCTGGACAAGAGAGCAGAGATTAGGTTAAAATGTCGCTTGAGGACATGTATTTAGAGTCTGGCATTTCTGTTTGTCCCAGTGCTCTTAGCAGGCATCCTGTTGCTGTTCTACACAGAGTGGTTGCAACTACCTTACAGCAAAAGCTGCCTGGGGTTTGAGATTTTTCCTTTTTAAGTATGTTTGTGAAGCCATTTGTGGCTGGTACAGGCCCAGGGTTGAAGAGGGAGTTACGGCAGTAGATCCTCTTTTCGGAGGGAGTTGGTTTGTTGCACTGGCTCGTTTCAACCCCTACTGTAACACAGCTATAGGGTGTTCTCAGATGGAACAAATCTGCATTGTCCCTGGCAACACAATGGCTGCTAATGTCAGCCTGTGTGATGAATCCAGGGGTTGTACAGCAGCTGTGAAAAGAAGCACCACCTACTAACAGCCTTTTGCTTTGGAAAGCTAAAAAATCGAGTTCTCACTGTTGTCCCTTCAGCTTCTGGTCAGTCCCAGTTATCAGCTGAAGTTTTACAGTGAATTTTGAGTTTCCAGACTAAATACTTTCAACATTTTTGGAATCTGAACTGACTTGCCAGCAGTGCTCAGTTTCTTTTTAAAGAAACAGCTTGTCTCCTGACTTGGAGACATATTTCTGACTGTGTAGTAGCACAAGTAAATGCACTTGACTGCACAGTTTGCATCAACCTGCAGCTCTATTGCTGCTGCTTCTGGCTCTAAGCTGAGCGTTAATCTCTGCTTTCAAAGTTAACGTTACTTGGTGCAGAGGAATTATTTGTTGTAGTGTTGGAGCAAAGCTCGAGAATTGATAAAGGTAGAGGTAGGTGACATGAACTGCTTTTCCATGATTAATAGGCTCATTTCCATGGCAGTTCAGGCTTTCTGTGCATTTTTTAAGAGTCTTGAGGGGGTTTGTGACTAAAACCCGAGTCTTACCGCCCGTTGCCAGCTACTGAGGTACCATTAGTTAGAAAAGAAACCTCAGGGAGGAAAAGGGTTCTCTTGAATTCTGTGGGTTTGTCTGTAGTGAATGATAAAATAGCTGTAGTTGCTGCACTGTTTGCTTTATTAGGTTAACTTTGTATTATTTAGAGTCTTCCCAAAGAGGCTCTTGCCCACACCAAACACAGGGACAGGAGGAGAAGGACCTTTATTCCTCATTATCTCTCAGTCACACTCTGACAAAGTTCAGTGTCTCTGTATGGAGGTGACACAGGAATGAGTCACTTTGAGTCCGTGTTTGCACTGTTGCTCAAATTTATCCTGAAATAGGCTTTCTCCATGTACTTTCCTCACCTTACTGGTGATATGCAGAAGGATGGCTGCCTGCCACACAGCTGAGGCACAGTGACTTAATTGCTGTTCTCCTGTCCCAAAGTGCAAGCAATTCTGCATAGATTACCCCTTATGGACAGACCATGCATTGTAGATCTTGAGGGAGGTCCCCTTTTATTTAGGTAAACCCCAAAAGAGCACTGTTCTCCACCCTAAAGAAAAGCTGTCTCAGATTGCTGATGTCTGAGATTGCCCTGGTTTTCCACAACCAGCACTTGGGAGCTCTAGATACCAAGCTCCACGTTAATAGATTCTGCCAGCTGTGCCACCTCTCCTCACTGGGTTAGCAGTGCTATGCCAGCCACTCAGAGCTACAGGAGGAGGGATGTTGGTAGAAAAAGGAGAATCTGGGCTCATCTGAGGTCCTCTGTGGTAGGCACTGGTCAAGGCTTTAAAAAAAACCCACACGTTAAGTAGGTGTCCAGTCCATAACCATCTCTAGAGGACAGCCTGAGCACCAAGCAGTTCCCCTGTACTTCTGTCCCCCTGGTTTTGCAGCTGAACTCTGCTGTTTCTTTAAGACTCAAAATGAATCCCTTGAGCTCACATTTTGGGGCTGGAGATAAGTTTTAAAAAATGAAGAACAACCTTTAGCCTTTTTCAGCTGTGTGTCTCACCTGGCTGTTGGTACTGCTGAGTCTGCTCGTAGCAGTGACGTGTGATGGTTTGCACAGAGGGAGGAAGGCAGTTTTCCTTTTGATAGAGGAATATGAGTAATGTCATTTGAATTTGGAAGACAAAAAAAACAGTGAGGGAGGAAGCAGGATTCTAAAGGAATCTCACTGTTTATACTGTGTGTAGCATTTTGAACAGAGAGAGTTGTTGAGTACTGGATAGGCTTCAACTGATCTTTACTGCTCTGGCCATGATGTCCTTCCAGCAGTGCCTGCTGGCTTCCCACATTTGCAGTATTCACTCTTGCACAGCTGCTTTTAAGCTCTCCAAATTGGTGCATTCTGAGAACAAAAGTCAGATGTCAATGCTTCTACTTGCCACTTTTTTTTTTTTCTGTCTCATTCCCAGAAAAGCATCAGACTGAAAATGCACTTCAGCCTTTTGTCATTCTTGCTAGGTCTCGTCCTCTTTATTCTGTGCAGCTGCCTTTAACATCAGATTGATAATGCTGCATGTGCACCTCTTGTTCCAGCTTACACAGGGGGGAACGTGATATCACTCACTACAGTTTCCCAGCTGACTCCAAGGTGGGGGGGGAATGTTGAGAAGGCTTGAGCTTGCTTTAAAAACTGCTGGAGTAGGTGCTGAGAAGTAGAGACTTGAACTGTTAAGACTTGCAAGTTCTCTGTTTGAAATACTGAGTTCAGAGCCACTTCCCAAAGTTGGTTTGTTCAGCTGAAAACTACCACTGCAGTCCCAGTACCCCACTACATCTCCCTTGATCTCTAAACTAAGTCCACGTGACAGGTATGGAATTTGGCCAGTTTTACCTCTGTTCCTAAAGCTGCTAGCGAGCGTACTAGAAATGGCTGGGAAACTTTGAACAGAAGATCCTTGTGGGCTTGTCCAGCCAACCTGAAACGGGGAAGAAAATTAAGCTGCTCTAATGCCAAAGGATCTGCCACAACTGAATCTCAGAGAACAAGGGGTTGGCATGACTGTAAAACTCCCCCAAAACAATGTTCTGGTGTAAGTAGGATTGTGCCTTCTTTGGAATAGTTTTTGGTTTGGCAGCTGGCTGTGGGCAGCAGCGAGACTCCAGATTCTTTCCCTGGCTTTGGAAAAGAGGGTCTGCAGCCTTTTCTGACGGGACTCTCATGCCACAAGTGGCTATTGCAAGAAGCTATTGTCTTCTAGCCTTGGATTTAAGGCAGTGCCATAATGTAGCTGGGAAAATTCAGGGTGGGAGGCCTGAAGGTGTTTGCTGTGGTCTTTGCAGGCCTCCGGAGTACAAGTAGCCGATGAGGTGTGCCGTATCTTCTACGACATGAAAGTGCGGAAGTGCTCCACGCCGGAGGAAATCAAGAAGAGGAAGAAGGCTGTCATCTTCTGCCTCAGTCCAGACAAAAAGTGCATTATTGTGGAAGAAGGCAAAGAGATTCTGGTGGGAGATGTCGGAGTGACAGTCACCGACCCTTTCAAGCACTTTGTGCAGATGCTTCCCGAGAAGGATTGCCGCTATGCCTTGTATGATGCAAGCTTCGAGACCAAGGAATCCAAAAAAGAAGAGCTGATGTTTTTCTTGTGGTAAGCCGCCTTCCCAACTCTCTCATTCCTAACATGCTGTCCAGGCACTGTGGGTGAGGTCTCTGAGCGTTTGTATTGCCCAGGCTGGGAAAATGGCAGGCTTAAAGTGAGCTGGGCAGCCTGATGCCTGTAGTATTATGAGCCATGAGATGTTCCACTTGTCCATGGTGGGTAGGATGCTGCTTCTGTCTGGGCTGGATAATCTGTGTCACTAATTTGACTCTCTGTGATGTCACCCACTAGGGCACCAGAACAAGCACCTCTCAAAAGTAAGATGATCTACGCAAGCTCCAAGGATGCAATCAAAAAGAAGTTTCAAGGTACGTAATACAACTAATGTTCCTAACTCTGCTCTGCCCCTGGAGTACACAGCAAGGCTTAATTAATTTCGGTTTTGGGGGTTGTGGTGGTGTTGGTTTTTTGAAATACTAGTGAGAAGTGAAGTGTCATGTGACAAGAGCTAAAATGAGCTCTGGCTCAAATTTACATTATCTGACGAAATTTTAGAGGCACTAGAACAGTGCTCAGGACAAGAGCAGGTTTTGCAATGTGTGATGTACCATATGGAGCAGCACATCTGCGCCATACAGGCTAGAAACCACGAGATTCATACACAAAGGTGGATTTTGTGCAGAGCTGCCTCAGTGGCAGAGCACTTTCATCCCTGTGTCTGTTAAAATGCACAGTCTCATAAACTTACTGCGCTGTAGTAAGTCAGTCTGGCTTATAGCCAGGTAGCACTCCTCAGCTCCTCAGGCTGCACTGTGCAAGACTGACAGGATCATTGTGCAGCAGTGCCAGCCTTCAAAGGATGGCTTGCCCAGGGATTGGAGCTGCCCTGGGAGACTGTTGTGTGCTGCACATGTGGAAGTTGAAAAAAAGAAATCCCCAGGAAATTCTGCTTTTCACCATATAAGGCAGGCATGGGTTGGGCTCCCCATCCTTAAAAAGGAAAAGAAAGCATTGTTGGTTGCTTAGCCCAGCTCTCAGTCTCTGCCCCTCAGGTTCTCACTGTGATGCTTTCAGCCACTTCTGCAGAGCCAGCGGGAGCTGAGCCGTCTCCGTGTGCTTGCCTGGAGCTCCCTCCCCTGCTGTATCCAGGGCAGCACAAGAAATGAGGGATTTGCTCTAAGAGCCTGCCATGAAAGGCCAGCAGTCTGAGCACTGAGCTAGTGACAGATTCCTCCCTGCATGTCCCTACAGTGACATTTGGTGTGCAGCCAGATGTCTCCTGGCACGTGTCAGGGAAAAACCATCAAATTCCCTAAGCTAAGGCAGGACTTGTCTGCTTGAGTGACTGGATTACTGCTTCTAATATTACTACCAGGTATGTTTCTTTGATTGCTTACCAGCATGTTGAAATACTGCATTATTGAATGTTTTGCCTCTTTTTTTAGGCATAAAGCATGAATGCCAAGCAAATGGGCCAGAGGACCTGAACCGAGCTTGCATTGCTGAGAAGCTAGGAGGCTCCCTAGTCGTAGCTTTTGAAGGAAGTCCCGTGTAGATGTCATACAGTGCCACAACTCTACAAGCATTCCATGTTTTAATAGATCAGTTATATAAAGCAAACATTCTAGGCAAGGGTTTCACTAACAGTAGGGAAGCTGTCTTGTAGAATAAAGTAGATTTTGGAGATGTAGCTTGTATGTACAAATGACCCTAAATAAATGAAATTAAGGATTTATCTTGGTGTATTAATACTTGCATTGGTTGTCCAGCCCAGTTCTGTCCCTAATGGATTAACACTAAAGGTCTCCAAAAATTTGAGCAGTGTATCATGAAAGGTGGAGAGGTGAGAACGATCTGGTTCCTGTTCTTGCTTTTCTAAATAGTAACAAGTGAAATTCAAAAACTTTTCCCCTGTAACCATTTAAGATAAAACTTAAAACCTGTAGTTAAACTTCAGCTAAAGCAACCTGTTAGCACCAAAACTGGGTTAAATTCTTAGTGCTTGCAGTTGCAGAGCTGTACTAAAAAAGCCTAATTATGAAGCTAGACATAAAACAGACACACTTTTTCAGGAGAAGTAGTCCTAATCCACTCTCTTGTAAACTCACGGTGCAGTAATAATATTTAAAGGTTCACTTGTTCTGTAGGTTCAATTTTCTTGTTATGAAGTGTCTTGAGGTCTCTTTCCTCCTGAGTGATTCTATAGAAATTGCTTTTTCTGTTGACATAGTTGAATTTAGAACTACCTTTCTCTAATATACACTTACTAGTGGATCAGATGCTTCTGAGGCTTTTATAAATGCAGGTTCTTGTATCAGAGCTCTCCAGTTATGGGTAGTAAAATGAAAAGGAACCACAACTTAAAAAATGGTATTTTCAGCCCCAGTCTTTGGTCACTTGGTCCATTTGTCCATAATTACTATTGATTTAACTTAGTAGAACCAATCAGCCTGACTAATATGGCTTGATCTGGGCTTTTTGTCTGTTAGCTTCTTTAATTCTGTAGAAATGCATGGAAATATCACCTACTAGAAAGTTTGACCTGAAATGCCTTTTGTATGGGGGGTAGAGAACATTCCTGTGCCAGCTACAGAGATCTTAAAAGCTTCCATGTTTCATCAGTGGTTGATTAAAGCTGTTTCCTTTGTGTAATGTGTACATGGGAGTTGCATAGAGTTTTCTTGTATGTCTGTAGAGAAAAAGAAAAAAAAAAACCAAAACCCTTAGCCTCCAGTGCATTACTGTGATATGTTCTGTGCGTGCCAAATTTGAACAGCCTAAATAAATGGGCTTTCCCTCCCCTGGGTCAGTGACTGATTCCTCTCCAGCCTCCGGATCAGCCCTCCCGCAGCGGGGCTGGCACTGCTGGATCTGGGTAAGCACTTAGGGAGCTGCTGTGCCTTCTGCAGCTACTGCCCTGCCCTGCTCTCGGGAGCAGGAACGGGGAAACAGGCTGGGAGGAAGAGCTGGTGGAGCTGCAGGGATCTGGGGGGAAAGGAGCTTTGTCTCTGCAGTGTGCCCCCCTCCTTGGCCCTGCATGCCCCTGCCTGCTGCAGCCTCGAGCTCCTAAATAGCACCTGCTGTGTGCCTTTAGGCTTTAGGCCCAAATTCCCATTGGTTGGGGGCCTTCCTGGGAGCCATCTCCCTGTTTGCTGTCTGAGCAGCAGGAGCCCGGCCATGTGTTAGTTCTGCACTGCCTTCCCTGTGAGGACTGAGGGAGCTTTCTGTGGCCAGCCCCACGGAGCCCGGGCAGTCACAGGATGGCCCTTCCTCCCCGAGCTGTTGCCAGCTGTGCAGGGACAGAAAGCTGCAGTGTCCCCTCAGCTCCTGGCAGAGCAGTGCCAGCGCTGAGCTGCTGAGTCTGGGGGCCAGGGCCGTAATGGGCCATTACCTAACTCAGCATGTGCCCTCTCTGGCCACACTGCTTGGTTAAAACCCTTCATTAAAGACGGGCATTGACTGACTGCTCTGACTTGGCACCCACGCGGGTCACAGGGCTGGGAGCACAAGGTTTTCTGATGCAAAGGGATCCATTGGAGTGCAGCTTCCTGATTCTGAGCAAAGCAGACTGACCTGGTTTCTGCTGGGGTTTTTAGCCTGTCTTTCAGTCAACTGGGGGCTCGCCCACATGGGTAAAGATCCTCGTAAACAGCTCCTCCTTGCCCAAGTGTCTGCAGTACTGATCTCTGTCCAAAGTCCAGGTGGAGATAAGGAAACCAGTGTGACACACTGGGAGTGGTGCTGCCTGACAAATTGGCAACTCCTAGCCAAGATCCAGCTGATAGCTGGTGCCTCCAGGCTGCAGGCATCTTCATCTAGCCCAGGGGACGCCGTGGTCACCTCTGCCTGGGATTTCCTTCCTTGGTCAGAAAAGGAGCAGGAGGCGCTGCAAAAGAGGAAGGATGTCAGACCTGTAAGGTAGGAGAGCACTTCCCGCAATGTGAAAGCCCTTGGATCAGGGACTTGGGTTCAAAGTGCCTTAGTCCCAGAACTGAGAGATAAGAGGTGACACTTTGGGCCTTGGCAGGGTGTGGTGCCACAGCTTCAGCCGATTGGAGAGTCTGGCCGCTTTTAGGACCCTCACCAGAAGTCCCAGAGTGTATTGATCTTTGTGCTCCCGAGCTAACAGTAAGTCTTAATCCTCAGAGCTACAGTGCTGTGGGCTTGTCCACACTGTGGGGTTTGCTGGCCAAACTTCCCTCAGGGTTGTTTGTCCTTCTGCTTTTCGAGGGGATGAAACTCTTGTGACTGTTTTAAGTTTTCTCCCAAATCACCCAGATGTTCTGAAAAGGCAAGACAAGCGGGGAGAGACAACATAATGAATGTTTCCTGTAACTCGGCTGCTTGCTGCTGGGAGAAGTCACTTCCTAACAGGGGTACATGAAGAAAAAGGTGAGGAGGTTCAGGTGAGGGAGGCAGCTCAGTCACACAAGCTCAGCAGGGCTTGCCCAGGTAGTGCAAACATTTTGAAGTCCACATGCAGGTAATGGTTACCCAAAAGCCATTTTTGTCCATTTGGCCTGGGAGAAGATGAGAACAGGAAATGGAGACTGATGATTCAGGCCTTAGTGTAAACAGCAGGCACTGTAAATGTAATTTACAACCAAGCTTAAATTGAGTGTCTTAAACTGTGCCTTGATAAGCCCAGGACCCCAGCTGTAAAGTAATGCCAGGCATGGCTGAATCTGCAGAAGGATCCAGTATTCTTATTCCAAGTCACTCCAGCTGAGCAACTTGTTGATCTGTATCAATAAAGGTACCTGCCTGCAGTGTGGGGGCTGCTGTGAGTCGGGCCAGGCACCGAGCCTGGGTGGCCCTCCTGGAGGAAAGGAGGTGACTCTGGCTGGGCACAGGGCAAAATCCCACCAGCTGGGGGGAGAGCAGGGGCTGGCCAGGCCTCAGTTCCATCTGCTCTTGGGCAAGGCTTGGCTTTCTCCTGGTCCTTCAGGATCCCCTTCCATCTACGTGCCACGGGAATTAAAAAATGGCAACAGTACCACTCCAGGTGTAAAAAAAATCAGCTAAATGTCTTTCCCCAAAGAGCATTGGGTTTTTTTCAGCTTTGCTTCAGAAGAACAGTTCTTCTCTTTCCTCTTAAAACAGCCAGCTCGGCATCGTGTGCCCTGGGGCTGGGGACACTGAACCTGCTCTGGGGCAGCGTTTGGAGCCCCGCTGGATCTAACCTGCTCCATGGTGCCCTTGGAACACCGCTTGCCCTCCCTGCACTGGCTCTTTTGGGGTCTGCTACTGCTTCTGTGGGCAGGCCTGGGTGTCTGCTCTCTGTGCACAGGAGCTCACAATAAAGGAAAGAGTTGTTGCAAAAGCAAAAAAACTGCAAAACCAAAGGAACTGCGTCACTTCCCAGCACCTGTGGCTGCGGGGTCCTTCCTCCCCATGGCTCCTGGGGGGTGAGAAGCCACCCTGACATGCTCGACAGCTCCCTCCAGCCTGTGGGTTGGGTGGGGGTCAGTGCAATCCTGACAAAATGCAGGCATTCCCTCACTTTTGGGGCACTTCAGTCCAACAGGTCAGGCGTGCTGGGCTGGGGCAAGTGACGGTGCTGACAGGCTGAGGGCACCAGCAGCCCTTGATTCATGCATTCCTCTACAGGTGCCACAAAGTCCAGGACGATAAACCCCAGGCTAATCCTGACTGTGGGGCAAAGGTCTGCTTCCTGAGTTTGTCCCTCTAGGAGGGGGAGAGCAGCCCCATGCGCCACCTGTGCTGCAAGGGGGAGTGGGGGGACACACACAAGGGTGGGGGCGCGGGGATGGCTCTCAGCTCCCCATTTTCTTGGCCCTTTTTCCTACCTGGTCCCAGCTGAGTCCCACACAGTCCTCCCCCACGCTTCACCATGGCCCAAAAGGCACAGGGCGGGACAGGATGTCCCAGTCCTGTGGGGTCTCTGGTGTGCAGTACAGGGGTTGGTCACACACTGGCCTTCCCCGGGAACAAAATGGAAGCAGGGCTGCCCCTCATCCTCCTTCCTGGCCTTGGCTCTTCACACGGAGGGACCCAGGGGCCTTTTCCTCCCCTCTCTCAACTCCTGCTGATGTCAGCACTGGCCTCAGCAGCTTTATTGTGGGGAGACAGCCACCAGGCTGTCACGTGGCTTCTGCCATTTCCTAAGAAACCAGCTCGAAAATAAAAAAGAAAGGAAAAAAAAGGAAAGAACAATAAAAGAAAGAACAATTAAAAAAAAATAAAAAGGAAAGCCACAAGAAGAGAGCAGAGGGCTGGAGAGCCTGACAGTGACCGAGGGCCACCACCACCACACAGCACCTACAGGGACGGATTACAGGGGAGCACTAAGGTCTAAAGCAAGCAGGACGAATGGTCCCTGTCCCCACCATGCCCCTACTGCCATGGCAAAAGTGTCAATCCCTCTGCCAACCCCCACACAGGGAGCCTAGCCCTGGACCACCAGTGGGAAAACACGCTGGGAAGGAATTCTTTCTCTCCTTTGCTTGGAATAGATCAAAACCAGGGTATGGCTTCTGTGACACCGCAAGCAAGGGGGGAATAAAGAAGATACTCCTGGCCAAAGCAGAGTCCTTCTTCAGTGACCCCAAAGCCTTACCTGGCTTGCAAATGTAAAAAACCCAACACAAACAAACCCCCAAGAAAAATAAAATACAGCAAGGACAAAAATTAAAGCAAGGACAAGCTCTTTTCACTATGTCATTTTAATCGCATCAACACCCAGAAATACACGTGCCAAGAGCCACCCATCCAAAAGGGCATCCTTCCATGCTGGGTCTTACTTTCACACTCCTTTCACTCAAAAAAAAAAAAAAAAAGAAAGAAAAAAAAAGGAAAAAATACATAATTATAATTGCACTGGTTGATGTACAAACAGAGTCTTCCCTTTTCACACACTGGTGGGTTCTGCTGGAACAGGAGGGTGAAGCCCCAGCGTGTGCCCGGTGTGGCCACAGCAGCTCCCCAGGAAATGAAGAGTTGTACAAAACAGTATGAAGATTTTCTTACAAACTGCAGTGTTTACTGCTTGTTTTTTTGGGTTTTCTTTTTTTTGTACATTTTCTTGTAAGTTTCAAAACTAGGTTTTGGGTCACTAATGGCTTGGTATCTTTTATCTACAGTAAATTTAGCATAAATTTTTATTTTTAGGAATGTGTAAGGCATTTTGGTAAGTTAACTGTAAGGTCCAGGGTGAAGATTCATCAAACTGAAGTCCCTTCCTTTGAACTGTCCTCTTTCCCCTGGAGAAGGAAAAAAGAAGTGGGTTACTCAACTGGCTCAACCTTTTTCTCATGGCAGCTCTAGGTCCAAAGCATTTCACAGATGGGCCAGGGAGAACCTTGACCATCAGCTCATGTGGTCCCAGGGTTTCCCAAAACCACCCAAATGGTTTTTGGCAGCAAGGGCCACCTTGCCTCCAGTTTTAAACCCCTGCCTGCTGCACACTGCCCCAGGGCCTCCACCAGCATCAAGAGGAGGGCCATGGCCACCACCAGTACCGTTTCCTGAAGCTGTTCTTTCAACTTCTTCACTGTTTCTCTCTCTTTGGCCAGTTGGTCCTGGGTAACCTTCAGGAGCTCCTGTAGTTTGGTTGCTGCCTGGCCCAGGTCCTTTGTTAATTTTTTTTCTTTTTCGAGTCTTTCCTATATGGCAGTCAAAAGAAGGCATCTGCCTGAGCCTCCCTTTGCTGCCTGGTGACCTTCCCCCTTCTAAACACCTCAGGCCACCTCGGGTCTGCAGCAAGATGTCTCAGTGACCACAGGGCAGGGGAACACCCAGTTCAAAAAAAAAGAGGGAGAACAGGCATCCCCCCAGAGCCACAGCTCTCTCTGGCCCCCTGGAGATGCCGTGGGCTGAGACTGGATGGTTTCTCAGTGTGTGAAAAGCCTGTGAGTGTTTGCTCAGGGCATCACACTCATCTCAGCCTGCAGGGATGCAGTAGCTGTGTCCCTGCTGTGGAGCTCTCAGCCCTCTCCTGCAGGGTAACCATGGGCCTCACTCCCCCATCCTCAGAAATGATAAATCACACCCTCAGTCCTGCTCGGACGTGACTTCTGCTGTCGTGGCACAGCCAAATCACCTTGAGATGCTGAGCCTCCTCCTTGTCTGAAGCTGCTGCGTGTTCTGCCAGTCTCAGCTTTTCCAGCTCTGCTTGCAAGCTGCGTGCTAAGCTCTGGGCCTGCAAAGGGACTCAGTAAGCACAGAAGCCAACGGTGCCGGCATCTCCCACACACCCTGCTCCCGCCATCCCCGAGTGCCCTCTGGGTGTGCCCTGCTGAAGAGCTGAGGGGCACAGACACATAAGGCATTGCTTGTGCTGAGCCAGCTTCCACCAGGGAGATGGCATTTCTCACCAGGAGCAGCAGGAAACCCAGCTAAAGCCCTTAAACCCTCAAAGGAAAAAGCTGGCACAAGACATGGGGGGACTGGGAGAGCTGAAATTGAGGGGCCACTGATGCCACATGGCTTTGGCACAGCTGCTCTAAGAAGTCCTTCAGATGTGGGAGGGAATGTCTCACAGCCGTGTCTGAGGTGTGGACAGTGATGGGGAAAAAGGCTTCGGATTAATTCTTCAAATTAATTCTGGGGCTTCATTAGCAGCCAGGAACCCAGGAAGGCTTTGCAAACCCTGGTATCCTCCTCACCCACACCCACCTCCTCCAGCTCCCGTGCCAGCTTTTGCCGCAGCATTTGCTCCTTCTCCGCCAGCGTTTCGTTCTGCTCCAGCTGGGTTTTCAGCTGTGTTGAGAAGAGGGGAAAACACCCAGAAATAAAATTTTTAAAAGACTCAAGAAATAAGCTAGCAGGGACATCACCAAGAGAGCCGGGCTGGACAGAAGAAATAAAAAGGGAAGCATTCACCATGGCACCAAAGCGCAATAGGTACCAGGGTCCCCCCTCTGCTGGGAGGTTGCTGATGGCGAGCCTGGGGCTTGGCTTAGCACTGCCGAATCTTGCTTGCTCCTCAGGCAGCACCAGCTGGGATGTGGGATGAGAGGCACCCCACAGAGAAGGATGTGCCTGGCAGGCCCCCATGGCTGGGAGAAGGCTCCACACTTAACAGGATTAAAAGAGAAAGACATTGCACTGCCACTGGCAAGAGGTGTCAGCCTGGAAGGGAACAGCTGCTGCTAATGCCCTTAGCCCAGCTTCAGCAAGACTTATGGAGCCTCTGTAATCCTAATCCCCACTGGCTGGGAAGGGATCCCAGCACAGCTCTGTCAGGGTATTGTCCCCTTCCTCTGAGGAGACCCAAGCCCTGAGCCCCACAGGGCACAGTCACATGGCAGTGCTGGCCCAAGGGCATGCAGCATTTCCTGCCTGCATCCCCCAAAACGAGCCAGCCTGGTGCCAGGACAGAGGGCTCCCAAGGAGAACAGCCTGGTGAAAGCCAACTGCTTTGTTCCCTATGGGAACAGGATACATGGTTGATGGAGGGGGCTGGGCTCGCTACCCCCCAACACAGGATGGGACACAACACAGCTGTGACAGCCCTGAGCAGAGCTGTGTGCAGTTCTCCAAGCAGTGAGAGATGGTGACACGGGACAGGGACACGGTTCAGGGTCACAGCCTCCACAGGAGCTGTCTCACCACCCCAGCCTCGAGGGGTGCAGGCTCACTTGGCTCAGCTTGTAACCCCACTATTCTCCCTCCTGTATGTGGCTCTTCACCTCACTCAGCTGCTGCCTGACCTGAGGGAGGAGCAGCAAGCCTGGCTCGGTGACACATCCCTGTGCCACAGCCTTCACACAACCCACAGGGGCCCACACGTGAAGCCTGCCAGCTTTTTGGCTTGCACACGAGCTGGAACATTTGGAAAACCACCTCAGTTTCTGCCAGAGCAGGACAGTGGTACCTAACCTGGGCAGCTGGAGACATGACAGCTCCCAGGGGTGCAGAGCACATGCTTCCACCTCATCTGCTCTGAGATGGATAGATGGATGGATGGATGGATGGATGGATGGATACCAAACCCCTGCCCCAGAGTGGCGTTGTGGTGACAAGTGTCCAGTGGTGGGGCAGCTGGGTTTTTCTGCCACACACCAGCTTGAGCAAGCCTTGCTGCTCTCCCTTCCTTCCCACCCCCACCACAGGAGGAAAGACAGGCAAATAAACATCTCCTGTGTCTCGAGCATCGCCTCTGAATGTGTGGTCCCCACCAGCACCAGGTTTCCCCGTGCAATGGCTGTGCCTTCCTGCCCACAAGGAAGGCTGCTGGCCCCACAGCTGGTTTGCAAAGCAGCCCCAAGGACCCAGCAGGGCATCTCCCAGGCTCCCTCCTTACCAGGGCCAGCTCCTTGCTCTGCTTCTGCGTTTCAGTCTTTGCTGCCTCCAGCTGCTCCTGGGACTCTGACAAGAGCTGCCTCAACTGCCGAGGAGGAACAGAAAGGAAAAAAAACCAAGAAGTCCTTTTATGCGCTTGGTTTTGGAGCTCTTTGGCCCAAGGAAGCTTTTTTATGATGCAACATCTTCCCAAAGAGGTCATGGTGGCCTCACGTGCTCACCTGCCTGCTGATGCCTGCTCAGAGAGACAGCCATGGGACAAGTCTGTCTCACCTGAGCCACAGAGACCACACAGGCCACCCAGGAGCAGCAGACAGCACCTCCATACAGATCTCCCTGACCCATCACCTGGCCCATGGCTCTCCTGGCTTTAGGAGTCTGCAACCCAGACTGGAGCAACCATCTCCATCTGTTTTCTCCCTCTTTGTAAAGCGGCAGATCCCTGGGGCACTTCCCAGAATCCCAGGGCACTCCTCAAATCCTCAAAACATGCATGGGTGGTGAGTTAGGGTTAGAAGAAGGTGAAGAAGGCAGCAGCCACCACACTTACAGCTCCAACTTCTTTTGTGTAGTTCTGGCGCTCGGAGCTGGCTGTCTCCAAGTGATTTTCCAGTTGTGTTTCCAGAAGAGAAGTGTATTCCTTTAACTGGATTGTAAGAGAGGAAAGCAGGAGGGGGTTGATTGAGGTCCAACACATCCTAAATATCCTATGGTTAAAGCCTGCCCTCCCCAAGGCAAGCCAGGAGATGGGGCCTGACTCAACCCAAGCACAGCGTGCACCTCTCTGGCACCCCTGCAGAGACCTCCCCTCCCCAAAAAACCTCACCTGATCTGTGCTCTGCAGGTCTGCTTTCAACTTCTCCACCACGCCTTCCAGGGATTTCAGCTGCAGGTGTGACTGAAGCAGAAAGGATCAGAGGAGGACACTGAGCACCTGTGGCTCAATCAGAAACTGGCTGCTGCTTCACTCCCACCTCTCCCACTTCATCCTGCACCCATCAGGCAGAGGTCTGACACACAAGGGGAGCTCCACAGAGGAGCTCTCCTTCCCAGGGAGGACGAGTCTAACACACACAGGCCATAAATTGTGGAGCAAGGCAACAGCTCTTGCCTGCAGTGCTTCAGGTGGCTGCAGTCAGGTTTCAACAGCCAAGAAACCGGCACCAGACTCAGCACAAGCTTCCTGCTGAAAGCACTTTTTGGTTTGGAAGCAGCAACTTTCCGATGAGGTGGCATGGATTTCATTATTAAGAGAGGCCAAGCTGCCAGAAAAAGCACTTAAACCTTGGCTGGTTTTTGATGAGGACTCCACAGATGCTGAAGTTTTGGAAAGGAGGAATTCACCTCCTCTCCACCGAGAGGCAGGATTGTTCTGGGAGCTGCCCTAGGCACCAGACGTTCTTCCCATCACGCACACCATCAGCAGCCACGTCACCCCGTGCAATCCTACACCAGCCCTCAGCACTGCTGGCGCTGCAGGAGCCAGCAGTGGGCTGAGAAATCAAACATCTCCTGTACAACAGCCTCCCCCACCTCCCTGCAGCCCCAATTAACTCCAAAACCCCATGTGATGGACTGGGAGCAGCCAGACCATGGAAAATAGCTTAATCTTCTGCATTCAGGAGGGAACATTCTACATGAGGTGGGCTTTTTGTCAGCTGGTTTGGCAACAGGAGGGGTAGATTTGGGGAGAAAAGGAAGTCCCTGTGTCTCAGTGTTCACAGCTGGCAGGAACAGTTAGGATCACCAACCACTTTATAGCCAACAGATCCCCTTCTCCTGGAAGCCCAGCTCCAGGAGCACCAAGCCCAGGTGTGTCACCAACACGTACCTTTTGGAGCTCCTCTTCAGAGGCTGTGAGCTTTGCCTTCCACACCTGCTCCTCCTCCTCCACACTCTTCTGCAGGTTTCGCAGCATCCCCTCCTGTGGGCAAAGCCTCAGCTGAGCCCAAACCTCCTCCAGCCCCCACCAGGCCGAGCAGTGCGAGGGCTGGAAGCCTTGGCATACCCAAGGCCTCTCCAAGGATTTGGGCCAAACAACAGGTGAAAGAATGAGATGCCTCAGGTGGGGCTGGGGGCTCCTAATCCCTACTCTGGCTCAATCACCCCTTGCTGTGTCTCATCCCATCACCACCAGGAAGGTTTCCAACACAATTAGGCTGAAGAAGAGCTCTAGAAACTCCCGTTTATCCTGTTCCTCTGTCTCACTGACAAATACTCTGCCCCAGGGCAACCCTCAATGCACCGAGGGATGCCCACCCTGAGTTCAGGGGCAGCCTGGGCTGCCAGGAGACCTCTCCAGAGGGATTTCCAGTGGGAAGCCAACCCAGTGCAAAGGGCAGGAACTTACTGTCTCTGCGAGGATCGTTCTGTACTGCTCACATTCTGCTTGTAAAGTGCTTTGCGCTTCCTCTGCCTCTTTTAATTTAAGAGCTGAATCCTAAAAGGAGAGGGAAGGGAAAGAGAGAGAGATGAGGAGAAGCAGCATGTGACCCTCCAGCACTCCCTCGCTCCTCCACTTTCCAGCCTTCACGTACTGATGGCTCTGTTGTGATCATTCGCTGCTTTAGCACACCCACGGTCTTCTCCTTAAACTCCTGTAGCCACGTGTCATAATCCTGAGTTTGGGAAAAAGAGAACAAGGAAGAAGGAGGAGGCTTAGATATCTCTCCTTCCCATGTGGAGGAGGCTCTGGGGGGTCTGAGGAAGCCTGTCCCACCTGCTGTGAGGACATGGTGACTCCGGGGAGGGCGGAGAGCAGCGTCTGCTTGGTTCGTGTCTGGAGCGCGTCCAGCTGTTGGGCCAGCTCTTCCTGAAAGAGGGACAAACTGCAATGGATGGAGGAATTGGGCACCTGCTGGCCAGCCTGGCAACGCTGGTCCTGCTTTTCTGTGCCTACAGGGCTGGGCAAACCAGCCAAAACAGAAAACTGCTGATGCTGGGAACCACGAAAACGTCACTTCCAGTTCAACCACCTTCCAGGCTCCCCAGCCATGACCAGTACCAGGCATGCACTGCCCTCAAGACAAATTCTGGAGAAGCCTGCAGCAGAGTTGGGCCAGCACTGCTCCTAAGGAGGCAGGCAACCCAGGGCAAGCCTCCCTGGTGGCTTGAGGAGGCTGAATGTTTCCCTTCCAACACCAGGGCAAGGCCAGGCTCACCTTTGCTTTTGTAGCAGCAAGCAGTTTTTCCTCGCACGCCTTCTCCACCGTGGTCAGTGCTTCCATTGCCTTCCAGTTCTTTTCCCGAAGGTCCTGTGGAGACCACACACAGAGGGCAATAAGCCACACGCCGTGCCAAGGGCCACAAAGCTGCTTGCTGGCACTGCAGGGGATTTCAAAGCCTCTGCCTAGGGAATTGGATTTGGTCAGGAGTCTTCCATCCCATGCCCACATGCATTTCTTTCTCCCCCATCTTTCCAGTGGCTCCACAGGCCCCATTGCTCTGGCAGTGCCCTGGATGGGGCAGGAGCTCCAGAAGCACACTCAGGATGCCTGCAGGGGACACAGGCCAAGTGCAGGGATGCAGGGTGGCCTCCACACAACTGACAGCACCCTGCAGTAGAGGGATAAGGAGCAGAGGAGCAGGAAGGTGTGAAGGAGCCTTCTCAGGGATTGCCTTGGCCCTACCAGGGTAGGATCTCTGGCTTACTAGGCCCTAAACCTCCCAAGGGAACAGGGGACAGACATGTCACCCCAGGCAGCCCACCAGCTCCAGCTGCACAGCCTGCCAGGGGTATTCCTGCTCTCTGGCAGCTGAGGCAATGCCTCCAGGGCTCTGTGGGGCTGAAGAGCCTCTGGCCACACCCCAGAGCCAACAGGAGGTGACCACGATGGGTGATGTCTGTCACTCACGTACGTTGTTTTTCACCTTCTGTTGCTCCACTGCCTCCCGCAGCTGCGTGGCTTCCCTTTCCAAGGCTGAGAGCTGGTTTGTCTTCTCCTGGAGTCTGGAAGGGCAGGATGCAGGAGTGAGCCTGAGCAGTCGCCTCCCTCACGGGCAGCAAGCTCCCGAGATGGAGACCACAGCCCTTCCTATGCTGGTCTGCTCTGGGATCTACACACAGCAGGAGGAAGAGGGAGCAGGACTAAAAACCACAGCCATGGCAATGCTGGAGTGGGATCTGGTTTTTTACCCCCTTACCAGCAATAACAAGCAATCAAGTAACTGGCTGGCTGTACACACACAAAAAGAGGAAGCAGCAACCTGATGCAAAGGCCAGGAATTCCGGCTTGCACAACTGGGACTGCTCCTGGCCACAGCTCACCTGGCTGAGAGCCCACAGCTCTGCATTCCCAAAGTATCATCCCACTGTTTTGAGTAACCCTAAATCAGGGCTGCCAACTTGACACCAGAGAGCTGCAGCTTCCCTCCACATCCTCGTAATTCCCCACTTGCCCTGAAGGGACCCTCAGCTTGAGCAAACCTAGGTTTGGGTCCTTGAGAAGAACTACACAAGTCTCTTGGGGTCCCAGGACAACTCAACAGCTGCCTTCCTTTAGAGGGATGCTGGATGCTTGCTGGCAATGGGGGCATCTGAGAAACCTTCCCCCCATGCAGAGCCTGGGCTTTCTTGGGAGGTGCCCAGCACATGGACAAGGAGAAACAGGCAGGACTCAAGACATGGGAAACTCCAGTCAAATGCCAGGAAACCTTTCTGTGCTGGGGGGTGGGGGAAGAGGTTATCAAACACTGGAATAGGGACCCAGAGTGCTGGTGAATCTCCATCCTTGGAGTTACCTGGAAACATTTTAAAAAAACTTCCTCTGGTTGGCCCAGAGAAAACTTGGACCAGAGACATCCCACACCCAGCACCAACACCAGCAGAACCTCCTGTTCTGTAGAACCGGTCAGATTCCATGTGCCTGCCAGCAATTCAGTCCTACTTCAGAACACACTGGCTGTTGTATGGGGCCAGCACCAGAGCCAATTAACGTTTTAGACAGCACTGCTGGCCAGGATCAACCTTGACTTCCCAGCTGGACAGCCCCAAGCCTGCCTGGAAGGCAGGAAGCCCTCAGCCACAGGCTCAGTGCTCGAGGAAGCCTGGGACACACAGACAGCAAGCTGGAGGTGCCACTGCCAAGATGTGGACCTGGACCCACCTTGACTGCAGCTGCTTCATTTCTGCTTCATTGGCTGCCTGGAAGAGAGAAAGCACTTTGATTACCTGCCCCAGGCATGTGATGCACGTCAGCCCTTTCTGAGGCATCCCAGAGCAAAGACAACACAGGGATTGTGTAAGCAGCAGTGTCATCCACTCCCCTCCTCCCACCCCAATCAAACGAGCACACAACCTGCAGGTCTCTGTCTTTTTCTGCCTCCCGCATCTGTCCTGCTTCCAGCAGAGCTTCAATGGACTTGATCCTCTCCAGAAGCTTTGTATTCTCCGAGCTGGCATCCTGCAGTTTCCCTTTCACACTGTCCAACTCCAGCAGCTTACTTTTAACCTCTGCCTCGGAGCTCAGCAGCTTGGCCTGCAGTTCTGTTGGAGGCAAGGGTGACAAACACCGTAGGGCAGGCGCAAACAAACCTGGAGACTCCCCACCGTGCTCTGTCCAAGCAGGACTGTAGCCAAAGAAGCTTTGGCCATGGGTGCTTTGAGGAGGCACAGAAAGGGCAGGCAGGGGTGCAGGACAGCACAGGAGAGAGGCATTGGGGTAACATCCTGGGACAGAACCATGGACCAGACCCTGTCTTGCTCACACCAACACCAGGCAGCCTCACTCATCCCTGGATCGACTTGCCCTGCCCCAGCTGGCTCCTCCAAGCTCTCCAAGTGTCCAGTCTGCCCCACAGCCCTCCCCATGCTGATCCCAGCTCCTCACCAGCAATGCTCTGCTGCTGCCCTTTGCTCTTTTCAGCATCTGCCAACAGGCTCTTGTAGCTGCTCTGGGTTTTGCGGAGCTCGTCGCTGACCTCGTCCAGCCTCTTCTGCAGCATCACCTCTGCCTCCCGCTGGTAAGCCTGCACAGCAGGAAAAGAAGGTTTCCTGGAGCGTGACAGACACCCCAGCCAATTTGAAGCAAAGCTTCATGTGTCACATAATCTTATTTTTAAGCTGTGTTTTGGGGGATTAAAGTTATCCTCCCCACAAGCTCCCCCTGCGCACGAAGCACCCTGTGCTGCACTCACACTGTATCCCGTGCCAGCCCTCACGTTGGGAAGGAGACAATACCCAAATGTCTCGGTTCTGGGCCAACTCCATGGCCAACCTCCCCTCTGGAGAGCTCGGAAAAACCTCTCAGAGCCCTGGTTCAAATCATCCCAGCCCAGCAGGGAGAGGTGCTGGCACAGGGCTTTGCAGAACAGAGACACCCGACCACGTTTCTACATGTGGAGGAATTTTCTGTGCAATTTGGGCCAGGGAATACTTTTTTTTTTCCATCATAGAAAGCAGCAAGGAAGAGGCCTGGCCAGGGCAGGCGTTTTGAGGGGGAAGGCAAAGGAGGAGGAGGATGAGTTGAAGCTTTACAGGTACAAGTGGCACCCTTGCAGAGGGAGAAAAACTGCTTTTCATGGAGGGGACAGGAAAAGGTAAACCAGCAGGCCTGGCTCTGTCCAAGGGATGCTTCCAGCACCACCAGGAAAGCAGAGCTGCTCTGTTTTTTGAGGATTTGACTCAATTTCCTCAGCTCAGAGCTCCAGGTGTTACTGTGGAACACATTCTCCCTAGCACCTTAAGCACACGACTTTAGAGTCTTCCAGCTAGTGTGATTTATTTAATTAGCATTAAGGTGTGACAGCCCTGGAGTTCTCCCAAAAGCATGTCTAGGAGCCCCTGCTTTGAGCCAGGAAGGCAGCTCTTGCCTTCACATCAGCTGTGTGCTCACATCACCCTCCTTGCTCCTCACCTGCAAAAGCAGCAGGAGCCAAACGCAGCCCACCCAAAGGAGATCCACATCCTCAGGCACATGAAAGATTAAGAGCAAGGATATGGAAGGCCCCTTGCTCTAGGAACTCCTCTACAAAACCATTTTGGCATGTGCAGATAAAGGTCTCCTCCACCACAGCCCCTTCTTGAAGAGGCCAGAGCAATTCAGAGACCACAGCACATTCCTGAGGACATCCCTCACTCTGTCTGCTACACTGGGATTAATGCTCCCAGCCCACAGCTTAGCAATATCCCAGCAGGATCCCAGCAGGAGCACTGTCAACATCCCAAGAACATGCTCTTCCCTGTGTGAGTCCAGCCTGCCTGCCAGCAACACACCTCGGTGTGCTCAGGGGCTCTGCTTGGGAGGCATCCTTTCAACACCCCTGAAAACCCCAAACCCAGCCACACCCCGGAAACCACCAAAAAAGCCACAAGCTCCATCTCCTGCACCAGGGAGAGAGAGCAACAGGCCTAAAACCATGTGAGTTTGAGAGAGAGCACCTGCAGAAGAATGGCTTCAACCAGGGCATCCCGCTCCCCGGGCTCTGCTGGTGATGCTGCACAAGGGGCACACCGAATATTCCAAGCTAATGGGGGGGAGAGCAATTAGGAAGCCTGCCAGGCAGCTTCCTTCCCACCCACGGACACTCATCTCCCTCCTAGCCCTTCCCAAGGCCAAGTGCATGGATCCCCTGCCATTCAGCCTCCCATCCCTGCGAGGGGAGCGCGTTTGCCGGCGCCTGCCTGACCTGCAGCTGCTCGATTCGCTTCTCCGAGGCCGCCGCTTTGATCTCCCAGCTCTTCCTCTGCTGCTCCTCTTGCTGCAGCACCTCCGACTTCTCAGACAGCTCTTTCACCAGCTTGCTGCACTCCTGCCTCAACTTGGCCAGCTCAGCGTTTTGCCTGCAGCAACAGAAGCAGGGTTAGTTCAGCCCACAGGCCAGCCAAGCCTCTCTGGTGTTGCCACGGGGGAACACATCCTCCTGTGGGCCCGATACAGGACTCGGAACGGTGAACTTTGTTTGCCGGTTTCTAGGACATTCCTGGTCCTTCAGGGAGGGGGTGGAAAGAGCCAACAAATCACTTTAGAAAAGTCCTGTTTCAGTCACAGGAGACATTCCTTTCTTATGAAGTAGAGGACACATGGATCTGTGTTCCCAGACACCAGAGGAAGCACTACAGCTGGAGTCCACTCTGTAATTATTTGCCTGCTGTTAATCACCAGTCATTTCAGACTGTCTATAAAAAGGAGTGTGAAATTCTTCTACCTAGCTCCTATTTGTTCTGCATACATTGGGCTGGGCTCTGCTCTCTGCAGCATCACTCCCATCAAAGAGCCAGCTCCATTTCTTCTCAAGTTTGAGAGTAGGAGCTCCCCTGTGGGGGAAAAACACCACAGTGCCTTCTGATCCCCTCTCCCCGCTCCACTGCCTGTTGGTTCTGGCATCAGCACCGGTGACTCCAAAGGAGAGAGGGATTCCCCGCCCTTTCACTTGGGAAGAACATACTTGTTTCTCCTGGTGCACCCCCAAAAGCCATTTGGCAAACTCTTCCTGCCTCATTCTCTCCTCTACCTCCAGCAAGTTGGGATGTCTGTAGAAGTACCTTTGAGAAAGGGGGTGGCCAAGCCAGGGTTTGCCAGAGGGCAGCCCCAGGCTCTGCCCCCCACCCCAGCCTTACTTGCTTTCCATCTGGCTGGTAGCCTGGTTGAGGGCATCCCTCAGGATGGAGTTCTCCTGCTGCAGGCGAGCCAGCTGCGTGTTGGGGCCGTTCTCCAGCTGTTCCTGCAGGGTCCGGATCTAGAGGAGCCCAACGGGGGTTAATGCCACCACCAGCCCTTTTGCTCCCCCTGTCGAAGCCCAGGAGATGAGCAGGAGGGACTGGCAATGCAGGGGAGTGTCTGCTGATGCTGACAGCCCCAGGGGTGTGATAGCCCATGAGGACATTCCAACGTGCCTCTTCTCCAAAGAGGTTTGGAGGGGGCTTAAAGGGGTTGGAGGGGGTATTTGGGGAGTTTTCAGGGTATTAACTGTGTCTTAGAGGGGTGTGGGGGGGACTTGAAGGGGTTTGGAAAGGGATTTGGGGGAGTCTAAAGGGGGTTTATGGGGGCCTTAAAGGGGTTTGGGGGGGAACTTGGGCACCACTCCCAGGAGCACCGCAGGGTTTCGCCCCTTCCCACAGCTCAGCCTTCTCCAGAAGGTCACACATGTGCCACCAGCAGCCACCTGGCAGCAGCAGGAGGCAGGTGCAGAGCACAGCCCGGGCTCACCTTGCCCTGCAGCTGCTGGGTCTCGCTGACGTGGTCCTGGTAGCTGGCCTGCATCCGTGCCTGCACCGCCACGATCTCCCGCTCGCGGGCCAGCAGCTGCTCCTTCAGCTTGCCCTCCATGGCCACCGCCTTGGCCCGCTCAGCCGCCAGCTCCTTCCAGGAAAGGAGGCCCCCAGTTAGTCCTTAGAGCACAGGTTTCCCCATTTTAAGAGGATGTGGCCTCCTAGCTCAGCAGACTATGAAGTTTAGTACTTTCATTGCTGCCCCCACGCCCAGGTACATTTAGCACTTACATTTCCTCCTGCATTTTGTTTTGGGCTCTGTGGCCACTGGATGCCACTGTTGTTCCATGTTGGGCCAGCTAAGAGAAAGGAGTAAGACAGCCTGGAATTTTATTTTCCTCCCCCAGGATAAATAACATCACACAGCGTCTGGGGCAAAGCAGAAAAATCAAGCAGATGGACTTGACAGCCTCAAGTTCGGCATGGCAGGGATCTGTTCTGCCTTCAACACCCAGAAAGAGGTGGAGGCAGGGGGCTGAGTCAAGGAAGGGCACTGTAAATAGGATCAGGCTCCTTACAAAGGCACCTTCTCAGCTCAGGGGACCTGAAATGAGGATTTGCCTTTCTCCCTGAAGGAGAAGAAAGCTGCCATCTCTTACAGAAAGGGTTTTCCCCTGCTTCTCCCACGTGCCAGCGGGCACTACCCTGCAGTTCTTTGGGCTGGCACCTCCCCAGACTGGAGGAGGCCCAAGAGAGGAGGGCAGGTGGGGATCTCCTCCCCTTTTTGGGAAGAAAACAGCCAACAGGTGAAGGGCCCAAAGAGCTCCTGGGCTTCACCTGCGAGGGGGCTGAGATGTGGGGAGCAGGAGGCACATGGAGAGCCACCATGAGCAGAGCCCACACTGGGGATGCCAGGAGGGCCACGCAGAGCTTACCTTGCTCAGCTCCCGCAGTTTGTTCCTGGCAGCAGCTGCATCCTCCTGCTCGGCAGAGAGCTGCTTCTCCTTCTCCTCCAGCTGGCGTTTCAGGATAGCAACAGGGTCACCCTTCTGTGTGGCCTGCCAGCATGGGGTGGCACATCAGTGGGGACCACCACCTTCAGACCCATCCCCTCCACCCCACACGCACGACATCCTGCCCTCTGCTCCAGGGGAAAATTCAGCTCCGCTCTCCAAGACACCCTCAGGGTGCCTGAAAATGGAGTGCCTTCCCTCCCCTTGCACCTCCTGAGGCTCAGCAGAGCCCTGGCAGAGCCCTACCGTGTGCCAGGTGTCCTGGATGATTCCTGCTTTCTCCGTCAGGATCTCGATGAGCTGCTGGGCCTCCCCCTCACTGAACACCATGCTGCTGACCGTGGACACAAGTGTCTTGTAGGGCAGGTACAGGGCCCCATCTGAATCCGTAGGTGCTAGGGAGGAGAGAGGAGGAATTTGGACTGCTGGGGACAACAGAAGAAATATGGTATCATCTCAGCTGGCTTCAACCCCACAACTGCCATCTCAAACCCTCATCCACCCAGATTTCCAGAGTCACATCTGGTACCCCTCTGAGTGAGAGCAGTAGGAAAAGTGCTGGAGATGACACCACACACATGCTCCTTGAGTCAGTTGTCACCTCTGCCTGGCTCAACAACTGGTGCCAGCACCTGCCATCAGCCTCTATCAAACAGAGAGATTCTCAGCAGGAGCTGGGAATGCTTTGCCAATGCCAGGGGCTCAGACGTGTTGGGCATCAGAAGCTGGACTGCACCAAAACAAAACCTTGTTGAAGGATGTCACTCCACGCAGTGGCACCGGTGACAGCAAGGTCATCTCCCACCTTTCACCAGCCAGGTTTGTTCCAGCTCTTTGCTAAGGGAGCAACCTGACTCCAACCCTTCTCCTGCTAACCTGGGAAAGCCAGGGAGCATCAGGGACCATGATGCAGTTGTAGGACCTCAGTGCACATGGTCACAATACACAGAGGGTGGCAGGCAGCGGTTTAGGGGTTCCTGTGCTGTATCTATGGCCCAGGGGGCTCATTTTCCTAGAAAATCACAGAAGGAAAAGTAGTTTGGAGTCCAGTAGCTCCAGAGCCCCTGAAGTCATTAACACCAGGGTCTCTTGAATACAAAGCTTTGGCTGCCCCAAGCAGCAAAGTTCAGAGGAGAAGGAGGAAGTGCTGCAGGTGTTGGAGCAGAGATTCTCCTCTGGAGAATGGAGCCCATGCTGGAACAGGTTCCTCCTGAAGGACTGCAGCCCATGGAAGGCCCCACACTGGAGGAGGGGAAAGGTGTGAGGAGGAAAGAGCTGCAGAGAGTGGTTGTTATAAACTGAGCACAGTCCCCATCCTCCTGCACCACTCAGGGAGGGGATGTAGAGGAGTCAGGAGGGAAGGAGTGAAGTTGAGCCTGGGAATAAGGGCGGGGGGGGGAAGGTGTTGTTTTAATTTTGACTCTGTTTCTCATCTACTTTAATTGGAAACAAATTAGTTTTCCCCAAGTCGAGTCTGTCTGGCCAGTGACAGTAATTGCTGAGTGATCTCTGGTAGATCCATTTGGGGTGGCAGCGCCAAGCCCTGGCAGCAGCCTCTGCGTCCCCAGCCACAGCCACTTCCCAGCAGCGCAGCCGGGGCAGCTCCATCCCCTTGTGCAACCGGGCCCGAGGCTTGGCTCATGCTTGGCTCACGCTTTGCTCATGCTGGCAACTGCAGGGCTGTGGGACAGCACACGGCATCCCCCGGCTCAGCCCCGCGGCGTGCAGGGACACACCGAGCGGAATCCCGCCCCTCTCCAGGTGGGAGGGAGCTCTGGAAAAGGCAGGCACCGTGTGAACCCCACCATGCAGATGGCACACGGAGCCAGGGCAGCCTGCCAGGCTGTGGCACAAGGATGCCAGCCCTGACACCGAGCCCAGGCTGTGGCACAAGGATGCCAGCCCTGACACCGAGCCCATGTGCAGAGTCAGGAACCTCGCACCTCGCTGAGGGAGCGATGGAACAAGGAGCAGCCACGTGGCAAAGCTGCCATGGGAAAGCACGGCTGGAGGAGTGGTCTGAGGAGCCACTTGGTACTCCCAAGGGGACTTGGGAGACTTGGATGTAACAAACCACACAAGAGAAAAATACCCCAAGCTGCTCTCGTCAGTTTTGCCATCTGTTTCAGTGCTGAGAACGTGCCCTTGGACACTTTGAACACCCATTTTTATCTGCCACAGGATAATTTATTCCTTTGCATTTGAGGAGAGACCACAGCTGCCCACAACACATTGGTCAAACTGCAGTTGGCTTCATGGCACAAATCCTGCCGACAGCTTTCCTTTGCAAAACCCCACAGGAGCAGCTAAGACACCACTCTTTGCTTTCAGGACATGCAGGATTGGCACTCCATACCCAAGGGGAATCTCAGTTTGGACCAGCCAAAACCTTCCCAACTTAACAAATGCTAGAAGTTCATCTCCCAGCCACATTCCCTCAGCTGTTACAGCTTGGATTTAGGGCCGTGTTTTTCACATGGGTGCACACAACAAAGCACTCACCTCCAGTTTCCCCAATACCACCCCTGCAATACTCTCCAGGAGCAGCTTCTCCAATCGTTTCAAATCCCATCACTGTGTGGAGATGCCCTTTAGTAAAATCCTTTCCTCAGAAGAGCAGATTCAAGGGGTTTAACCCAACTTTGAAACCCAGCAGCTGCAAATGTCCTGCTGAGGTAGCAGGCCCTCTTCCAAAATGTGGGTGTGGGAACTGCCAGGCTGCACAGCAGGTTTGGATGTGCTGCAGAAGGGCAGCGAGAAGGGATGCCTTTTAGTTTGGTGGGTTGAGGGGTTTTTTTTGGTAAAGAAAGAAAGAAATGAAACCAGTGCACATCACATGACATCTCTGAGAATACCTGAGAGATTTCTCCCATGTGTCCACATGGGAACTCTTCCACAGGTCTGAAAGCACTTCACATTTTTAGTGCCTGTAATTATCACTTAACCAAAAATAAATTCCAAACTGTTCCCACTGGTACAATGAGAGGCAAGAATCCAGCTACAGAGCTGATTTTCCCCCCCCAACATCTTTTTATACCCTGCAGAGTTCAGGACCACCTGATCTCTTCCATCTCTGAGTCAATCAAGTGAGGCATGACTGATGATGGGCAAGTTTTCCCTTCCCTGTGACAGATCCAAAGTCACTTCCCTCTAATTACTCTACCATCAATCCCCTGCAGCATAAAACTCCATCAATCCTCTCTCCTTGAAGAATCCTTCTTCACCTCCACTAAAGGATGAGGAAATGCTAGCAGTGACCCAGCTCCATGTAAAAGTGTGGGACAGCTCCTCTGTACTTTTAGAAGTCAGGGTTCTATGGGGAAAACACCTCATCCTGGCTTTCCACCCAGATGTGCAGCACCTTGGCAGCTGTCCCTCTCCCAGGACAGGGACATGCACCTCTCGTTCATTCCCACGTGCAGATCCCACAACACAAATCCCAGAGGAACCTGTAACTCTCCAACACCCGTGTGCTGGGCCAAGGGTATATATGCAGAGCAATTTGGCCTTACCTGGCTCGCTCTTCTTCTTGGATGCAGCCTTTTTCTTGGCAGGTGCCTCGTGCTTCTGATCCTCCTGAGCTGGAGGAGCCTCGGTTTTCTTGATGGTGACAGAGCTGACGACCGGGGCACTTTGCTGAGTGCCAACTGGGGGCACTGCCACAACAGGCACCTCCTTAGGGGCCACCTCCCGGACCGGAGAACTTTTGGGGACGCTGACAGGGGGTGCAGCCAACACCGGGCTAGGAGCAGGCTCTACCTTCGCCACCTTCTTCTCCTTCTTCCTCTTCTCCTTAGGGGATGGAACAGGTTTCTCCTTCTCCTGGGGGACAACTGCCACCGCTGCGATTGGAGTCTCAACTGTGACAGGCTCAGGCGCCACAGCAGGCTCAGGAACCACCTCCTTGGGAGGGTCCGTCACTTCCTGAGTAAGCTGCTGCTCTGGGATCTTTCCATTTGGTTTCTCTTCCTTTTTCTTTGCTTTTCCTTTCTTCTCAACGGGTTTCTCTTTCTTCTTTTTCTCCAATTTCTGCTGCTGGGTCTTCTCAAGCTCCTTGCGTTGCTTGGCCAAGGCTTCCTCGTAAGAGGTCTCCTTCATGGAGAAGGTGGACACCAGGAAGATCCCGATGGCCGAGATCACCATGAAGCCTCCAAAGACCATGACACCCAGCGTCTGAGGGTCGTACACATCCATCCTGCCTTACTCTTCTGTGCCTGCAAGACACCAGGACAACAGTTAGGGGCAGGAGGGGGGGAAAGAGAAGCAATGGCCTTTCTGAGCAGGAGTTTCACGTGGACATTTGTGCCTTCCCATGGCACCGTGCACTGGCAGGAGGAACACTCCAGATTCACACGACTCAGGTCGACCTGCCTGCACCCCCCCAAGTTTGTGCTCCTCTGCTACACTGCCCATGCACAGTGGTCCAGTTGTACCCTAGGGACTAAACTTCATCTCCAGAAGAACCAAAGAGAAGGAATTAAAAAACAGGGATGCAGTCAGAGACAGCCACAAGCCTCATTCCATGTCCAATGGGGTGGTTTTGCACGACCCTAGGCAATACCTGCAGCAGTAAGGGAGCCCATTTTCAGACTGCTGGGAGCAGGTTGGCCAAAATCTGGGCTTTCCCTGAAGCACCTGGCTTTTTCACTGCACCCAGATGCACACCCAGGTGTCAGCTTTGGAGTAAAATATCCCCCTGGAAGAAGAAAGCTTTGCAGCAGCCCTTCCCTCCTCCCTTTGCCAGCTGCACCCTGTGGCACTGCTGCTGAGCAGCAGCAGACACCACACTGCCAGTCTGAGGTCTGGCAAGTTCAGGCAGAACCTGGGGAAAGATGCTGCCACCCCCACTCCTCTTAATGGCTACCTGAATGCTGTCCTGCTTTTAAAGCCAACTTCTGTCCCACTCATGTGTTTCATCCACCAGGGCATCGCTTCCATGTGGCTCTGAGGTGGCTCATGGCCTCAGATGCTGGTGTCAAGCAGCTAATCTGGGAAGGGACACTCTCCAGGAGTTGCCATGGCTGTGGTTCTCATCATTGTGAAACAAAACACAAAGAGCAAAATGCAGACAGTCCTCAGCTACCAGGAGTTCTCATCCCCATGCTTAACTGCTGACATTATCGAATTTCCTCTTTAAGGGGTTGTGGGTTGAAGAGGGAGGGAGGGGCTGGAAGGGGAGGAAGCAAAAATAAGAATAAACCAAAGGAGATCAGCATCTTGTCAAACCTCAGTGCTCGCAGGGAGACACCTCAGAGGCCCTTCCTTTCTAAGAGCTGGAGCAGCAAACTTGAATCTGCAGCTCAAAGCTGCTTGAGCGGGGGACAGTGCAGTGAAAACTCATCTCCAGCACCCAAGCAGGGGGAGCAGAGCTGGGAGGAGCTGCAAATCTCCCACTAGACATACCAACCTGCGTGGGGAAGGATGTTCTAACCAGCAGCCCAGCCCTCCCTGCCCACCTCTCCAAGCATCCCAGGTAAAGCAGCAGAGAGAGAAGCTGGCAGGCAGGAGGGCTGCCCATGCCAGCTGGAACCAGCCTCAGCTGTCAGGGCCAATTTTCTACCCCAGGGCACCGCTGGAGATCCCAGCTGATACCACAGGCATCACTATTTCACACCTACCCTGGCCATTTCGCATTTAAATGGCCTCAGCCCACTCTATCCCAGCACATCTGGTGCCAAGTCAGTGCCTCCTGACTAGGGGGCATCGATTTGGGATGGCCCCAACCAGGACAGACAGACGATTCCTAACCCACAGGGTGAAAGGGACTGGATTTCCTCTCCCTGGCAGTAAATAACAAGTAGGGCTGGAGAACACATACCCACGATTTTGTGTGCTGGGTTTAGGGCTACGCCAAAGCACCCAGGAGCTGTTTTAGGGGCAGAACAAGGTGACCTACATTTCTCACCCAGCAACCCAAACATATTTGTAAAAAAAAACCCTTCTTGACCTCACAGCACCACAGTTTCTTGTCTAGATAAAAATCTGCTGCTCCAGCTTGGGGCAAGGGCATCCCCAAGTGCTGACAAATGCACTCCAACCCCACCAGCTGGTACTGCCACCCTCAAAAGCAGCTTGAAGGAGCCCACAGGGGATGGGAATGGGGGAAGAAATCCCAGCCTCCACTACGGAGGACGGATGAGAGGACAGAGGCAGGGGTGGTGAGGTGGGTGAGATGGCAGTGCTGGATGTGGCATCACAGCACCAGAGTCCTGTGCCTGCCCCACACCTCACCCCACAGGACTGTCCCCCAGAAGCCCTTACAGAGCCCCATACCCTCTTCTCCCTCGCAGAGAGCCTCACCCCGCGCCACGGGCTGCAGTAAAAGCTGCCTGTACCTTGCCTCCTGCCCGGCTTTACAGCCAGGGTGAGATAAGGATGTAAATGAGCACTAAAGTCCTTCCTAGCGAAACAAAAGCACCCCAACAACCCCCTCCAGACCAAAGGCAACACAGGAACAAAGCCGCCAGAGCACTGAGGAGCTGTAGACCTGCAAAAGAGCCATGGCAGCAGCCAGAGCTCCTGAAAACAGCTGAGATGCTCAGAGAGGCCATCCAAGCTCCCACTGTTCGACAAGGGGTTGTTCCCAAGGACAGATGTGCCAGGAGAAAATCCACAGGAAGGAGTGAGAGGTGCCAGCCAGGACGCAATCACTCCCAGCAGCACTCCCATGGCAAACCTTGGTCCTGCCTCAGTGCTCGCTCGTGCCCCGCAGCCCTGGAGCCAACTCCGAGGAGCGAGTTCTACCTGTAGGGTTCCTCCTGTGGTCGGGACTTGGCACGACCAGCCCAGCTTGTTCAGGGAAGAGCCCATCTCTCCAACGGGGCACAGCCAGCCACACACGCTTCACTCAAGCCAGGCTGGCCTTGGCATTTGGGGGATAACAAAAAGTCTTCCTGCGGGAACTTCCTGGTGCAGAGATGCCAGAAGCATTTATGCCACGGCATTAGCACCCAGGAGAGAAGCTCTGCTTTGACATTTTCTGACCTTGCCACCTTTGCCCTTCCAAGGGCTGGAAGTTTGCTCCTGGATTTGCACAGCAAGACACCATCCCCCTCGCAAGCGCACGTGCCCTTTGGCAGGAAAGCCCTTCATGCTTCCCACCCGCACAAAGCCTTAGCCAGGACACGGCAAAACAGGGCACCAAGGGTAGTCTCACATGTTCAGCCCGACAGCCACGCTTTGGAGAGGCTCAAAGACTTCAGGATCTTCCCTTTTGTAGCTTCTGGTCCTCCACGGGACTTCGCTCCCACGATGGCATTTTTCCATCTGCTTGGGAGAGGGCTCTGTGCCCAAGAGATGGGTGGACACCAGCAGTTATCTGGTCCATGCTCAAAAAATCAAGTTCACATCCAACACTGAGCACATTTACTTCCATGAAGTTTCTAGAGCATCCTCCACTCCTCTCCCAGCCAAAACAGCAGAAATCATCAAATATCTCCATGCACAAACTCCTTCCCCAAAACAGCTTGTCCAGGTAAAGCTTTTCCCCACCATCAGAACAGGAACAAGACGGACAACTGGTATTTCACTTGGCCTTCTCACGTAAAGGAGCTGGCTGAAATGCTGTGCTCTGACTCTTCCACTCCTGCGGCTTTTCCTTGCTCTCCATCATGCTTCCCAAAATCCCAGATAACAGCCCAAGAGACCTGACCTCTCTCACCTCCCTGCACATGCAGCCACCTCTGTTTGACCTGAGCAAAAGTCCAACTTGCCCTAAGGAAGCAGAGCCAGAAAAGCACTCAGCCTTGTGGGCTTTTCAGCACTAAACAATTTCCAGGATGAACCAACCCCAGACATGTGACATGACAGCAGCGGGGCCATGCTCAGTGTCTTGTGGTCACATTTGTCACTGACAGCTGTGTCAAAAACCAGGCTGGAACTCTGCCACCTGTTCAGCCTGTCCTCCCCTCTGTGACCATACGTGAAACCCAGGGGAATTCAGCATCTTTAAGACCCAGACCTCCACAAACCATGGTTTAAATCACCCAGGCCACGCAACAGGTGGGCAGGAGCAAAGAGAGAGACCGATTGTGCAGTAAGTACAGAAATCTTGTTTCTTGTCACAGCCAAAGGAAAATAACGTGTTATCTCCTCCTGGTGTCAACAGGTGCTGCAGACAGGAAACGATGCTCTTTGCAAGCAGGACACTGTCCCACCTGCAATCCAAGGCTTCCACTTTGCCATGGTGTCAAGGTGGCATCTCAGGTCAGAGCAATGCAGGAGGTGATGGGGGGGCAGAGAAAGAGAGAATTTGGCTCTGCATAACCCACAGCAATGCCTGCCTGTGAAGCACCTGCAGCATCCTTTCCTCTACATATCCCAGCAGGTTAAAAAAAAAGGAGGGAAAGGGCAAGGATGAGGGAAGTGGAAGGCCTGATCCTGTGAACAGCAGGGCAGACCAGCAGCAGAAGGCAACAGTACTGCCAGCAGATAAAAAAAACAATCACCAGATACCTCTCCTGGAGTTTTTCTCTCTGCCCTGCTGCAATAGAGAGAGACAAAAATTAAAAACAAACGAGAAAAGCCTGCACGCTGCAAGCAGATCCTGCCCACGTCGCCAGCAGCCTCTGTTTAAATACATTTTCTGTGTAAGTGACTGTGCACTTCCAGCCTCCCGGCAGCATGTGCTACTCCACGCAGCAACTCCAGATCAGCCCATCGTCAACAGTTATAGCTCGACTTAATTGAACGTGTCTTAGTGCTCCATTAGCTCTGGCAGCAGCAGCCAGCTGGCTTGTGCTTGCCAGCAGTGCTGCCAGCTCCCTTCCCGAGCCCAGGAGCGAAAAAACAGGCAGAAAATACACGTATATACAGGAGAGGAGTGTAACAGCACCACAACACAGCTGCAGCCTGACTAAACTCTGCGGCGGCTATTACAAATTTTCCCTCCCCGGCCCGAAGAGGCATTTCACTGCCGGTCCTCATCAGCTCCTCCCTGGGGCTCACATCCCAGGCAGCCGCGACTCCTTCCAGCCATCTCCCGCTGATGCGGGGCTTCGACCAAGGTGAGAGCTGGCACTCCAGGCGCGGACGCTTCTCCGTCCCGCTCAGCCACGTGTGCAGCACACGCTCTTCCGCTGGACCGCTTCCCCGGCGGGGCGAGGAGCGGGGCAGACCCGCGGGAAGGCTGCTCATGTCCAGCCTGGAAAGACCCCACGGCGGGCGAGGGGTCTCTGTTTATGGGGTCGATGCCTCTGTTTAAAAGTTTGGGGACCCCACGCTGCCAGGGGTCTCCGGGTGCCAGGAGAGTTTTGTCGGGGGGTTTAGTCAAGGGAAAAAAAAAATGGACAGGGGACAGCGGCCCGAGCGCCGGGACCTTCTGTAAGCGCGGTTAATCAGCTTAATAATTGTCATCCGGCCGGCGCTGGGCAGGACGGCGGCGCTCGGGGGGCCGGGGGCAGCGGGGCCCGGACCTCGCCCTGCCCGCACACGCCGCCATTCCGCGCTCAGGGCCATTCATCCGCCCGGCCCCCGGCGCACGGCCCGGACCCCGGGCCGGGACCCCCCCACTCCCCGCCCCGCTCCCCGCGGGACACCGCTCGG
>VWZW01003626.1:2004702-2075362 GCA_013397115.1 Edolisoma coerulescens | reverse complement strand
GGGCGGCGGCGGGGCCCTCCCAGCGGCGGAACGGCGGTGCCCCGCCGTCCCTCCGCCGTCTTTCCTCTGTCCGTCCGCACCGCCCGCGGCTGCAGCGGCGCCCGGGGCCGGGGGAGCCCCGCGGACCTTTGCCCCCGGGCTGAGCTGCCGGCGATCGGTGTGCGCCGGCCCTGGCTGCCCGCCGGCCTTGCCCGCCGTGTCAGCGTCATCCTGGGGCACAGCGGGGAGAGGGTGCGGGGGGAATCCGGGGAGCTCCCAGCCAGCGGCGGGGGTGCTGCTCCCCTCTGGGGAACCCTCCTCAAGGGCTGGGTGTGGGCACCGTGGAGCAGATTGGACCGGAAAGGTGCCTGGCCCCAGCGGGAGCCTTTTTTCAGGGTTTGCGAACGCTGTGTGGTCAGACAGCGTTGGGACTGGTCCATCACCCACCGGCTTGTGGGTCCCAGGACAGGGAGAAAGCCATGACCACGATGGCCAGTGCCAGCCGGGATGGTGGCTGTCCTCTTGGCACATGCCTTCTGTGTGTCTCCTGGCCTGTGTGACCTCCCATGGCAAGATTTATTACTCAATTGCCTGTTCACACCAGAGGTAGTTTGCTATCTGGAGGTGATTTGGATGCCACAGTACCTTGGAAATTAAAAATTAGGGGTTCGAAGGGATTCCCTTCACATCACAACCAACCGCTAGGCTGAACCATTGGAGAAGAGCCAGAGCATCCTGAGGACATGCTGCACCCTGCCAGCCTGCAATAAAAACATGAGAACTATCTCAGGCCCATCTCCCCAGGAATGTGCGTCCAAAACCAACCAAGCCCCTGGACACCCAACTAAGCAGGAGTGTGAGGGCTGGTAAAGAGGGTTGGTTTGACAGAGCAGAGGTTTGCTGCCTATTCTGTAACACACAGGTGGCACTGGCTACACTTTTTATCCCAAAACAGACAAAAGGTCTGGTCTTTTGTGGGAATATGTCTCCCATGCCTCCACATCTTCAGTCAAGCTCAGGGTCATCTCTTTCCCTACCCTGCATTCTCCTTGGCCACATTGTGGTGCACAGCCAAACTTCTGCACTGGCTGTGGAGTAAGAAAGGAATCTATTAAAAAAGTGTCTGTGAGGGAGTGATAATTCACCATCACAGCACAGGCTGTTGGTATCTTCCAGCCTCCTGGCTTGGCACATCAACATTGTTGTATTTCAGTGGCCCGATCTTCTCAGGGGGGTGGCCGCTGGGGCTGCTCTCAGTGGTGTTCCTGGGATTTACATCAGCTGCCACTGGATCGTCACCCCTGCATGGAGAACAAGCCATGCTATTGAGGCCAGGCTGGGGAGGGCAGCAGGTCCTGCCCGCAGCCTGGTACATCTCGACACAACCCCAAGGGGAGAATAAGTGACTGTTTCATGAGGGCTGGTGTGGTGGGAGAAGAGGAAAAATATGCTGATGGAGAAACATTTCAGCTAGTTATGATAACACAGCTTCTGCAGGGGGACCTGATGTAGGCACATACACTTCTTGGCACTCATGAGAACTTGGAGGCTCTTTTGGGTTTTCTTTTGGGGCAGGGCAGGGCTCCCCACTTCAAGCAGGACCTGGGCTGGGAAAACCCATGATGACCATGACGCCTCCAGGGAAAGGCATAAAGGTTTGGGATCCATCTCTGCCTCAGTCCACCTGGGATCATCAGCTCATTAAACTTCCCAAGGACCTTTTTCAAACCAAAGCACTTGGATGCAGGAATGCAGGGGCTGAGCAGCACTGGTGTCCCAAGCCCTGAGAGTCCCCGTTTCCCTGGCTACATCCATGGTGGAGCATGCAGCCAGGCACCCTTCCAGCTCCCTGCCTTGCCATGGGCATCCTGGGGGACCAGGGGTGTTCTCTCATGCCTGCTGGCTGTGAGAGACCCAAGGGTGGGCTCTCTCAAGCTCTCTTAGCAAGGCACTGGGTACTTCAGTGTTCACTGGGGCAGGGACTGGTGTGCGCAGCCCCAGCCAAGCATCCGGGGCATGGGGAGCCAGGCTCACGCTCACCATCTCCAGACAGATGAACAACTGAGTGTCTGCTTCAGCATGGAACAACAGTGAGGGCAGAGCAGTGGGGAAATGCACAGCGTGGGGTGAAACCCCAGGCAGACAGCTGAGATGTAAGCCTAGGAGTCCTCTGCCACCATGGCACAGATGTGCTCAGGGGACCGCTTCCTCTGCTCCTTCCCCAGCTGTGCTTGGGGTCTGTAGACAGATGTCTGAAACCCTTGCTTGCCCTCTGTTCCCCAGCCCCTGTGTGGATGGAAGCTGACTCATTCCACAGCGTTCCTCCCAGCACCCACAGTCACCATTGGTCTGTTCTTGGGTGTTTCCCCCCAGCTTTTTAAGACATCAAGTGTATACCTCCCATCATGGTGTTTCCCTCTGAGCCTTGCACGTATGCTGTTGGTCCAGGCCACTGGGATAACATATTATCAGTGTAATTTGATTTTACCTTCATAATGAAGGCATTCTCCTTAAGTACTAGTTCTCCCAGCTGCTGCCCAGAGGCAGTATCCAGCCTCAATCCAGAGGTCTGTGTACCCTGTTGTTAAAACAACCAAAGTGCTGACAATTTTCCATGGTCGTCTTCAGTACTAGAAAGTTTTTTTTGGGTTCAGTTTGAGAATCGCTTGCTCCAGCTCAAGTTTTTCAGTTTCTAGTTATTTTTGCATCCACAAGTCTTTGGCTGTTGGTGAAGAAGCTGTTGTTTAGCCCTGGAACGGCTCCAAATCTTTCCACTGGGTGTATTAGTTATCCTGAACTCTTAACCATAGCTGGGGTATTTTTAGCTCTGCACAGCAATCATCAAACAAACTCTGCCACAAGGTCTGCAGGACTCCCTGAGGTCCCCCGCAGCCCAGCTCCTTCTGAAGCTCCAGGCTCAGTTGTGCAGAGATGACCATGAAATCCCACCTGGGGAGCCAGCCAGGACTGTGACCAAGTGCTTTGTGCCATCCCCATGTGATCCACATCCAGGCTGTGGCCGAGCACATGGACAGGCACAGCTCCTGCTTTCTTACAGGAGAGTGGGGAGCTCTGCCTGGCCTTGGTGGTGCCCTTGTGGGGGTGTAGAGGTCCCCCCTGCTCACTCCCACCCTGGAACACTTCCTGCTGCAGAAATACACCAAAAAGCTGGCAGGAACAAGAGCAGAGTAGCCCCTTGCTCCAGCCTCGGCTGCTGCCTGCTCTGTGGACATGATGCTGCGTTGTCTCCTGGCCAGGCTGATCCTCCAAGCAGCACCACATCCACACTCGATCCCTTTGAAGACTCTGGAAGCAGCCTCCCCTTTTTCATAAAAGAAGGAATCAGTCTGTCTGGCCTCCCCTTGGCTCCCTGGCAGTTCCTCCCAGCCTCTGTGCTTTGCCAAGCCCTTGCTGGTCTGGGTTTAATAAGTGGCGGCTCTGCTCCAGGGATGGAAATTAGAGGTGGATGCTGCAGCAGAGCGAAGTGCAGGGACATGGTGGCAAGAGCTTCTGGATCCCTCCTCACCTGTGTTTCTGCAATGGCACAGCCGAGGCCTGGCTTAGGAAATGCACCGTGCCACGGCTGGATTTGCTTCTGGAGCAGGGTGTAGCTCCTGCTCAGCCTCCTTGTTTTTCCACCTAACTCCACACGGGATCGGAAAATACCACTGGAATATGAAATATGAACCAGGACCTGCAGGATGACCCCACATCAGTGGGCTAGCAGCCAGAGCCCAGTGGGACAGCCCAGTTCCCAGCAGACACTAAATCCCTGTGTCTCAGCAGCTGGGCTTTGCCCAGGGCATTTGTAAAATAACACTTTTCCAGGAGCACTCCTGGTGTTCACGCCTTAGATCTCTATTCTGCTGTTCCCCTCACCTGACAGCTCTGCTCTGTGAGGTGCCCCAAATGCTGGCAGGAGTGGTGCAAGTCAGGCAGTCACCAGAAGCCAAAAGTTCAATGAGTTCATCTTTGGGTCCACTGACGGCCGAACTATTGTTAGAGAAGTAGATTGGTCAGGAGACTGGAGCTAAATCAGCTGATGAAGGGTTTGAGAAGGGAACCTCTTTCTTTCCTCCCCAGCTGCTTCCCATGTTGCCCACTGGCCTCACTGTGGCATCCTTCCTTCTGCCCTCGTGGCCATAACTGAGCTGCCATTCAGATGGAAGTCTGTCTGAAGTTGGTGGAATTTTATTCTGGGCCATCTCAAGGCGTGATGACAAATGTGCTTCATAATGGGGCAAGGTCAAATATCCGTGTGCTTCATCCATGCTTCCATCCCTCACTGGAGATGTTTTAAGCAGAACTTAAACCTGTTCTGTGGGAGAATTTACATAAACAGCTTCATCTCCACGGAGGGAGGGTTGTGAAGCTACACCACCCCCTGTGGCTCAGCCAGCAGTGAAGGAGTGTTAAAACCATCTGATTTCAGACCCCCAGATGTATCTTCTGGGGATAAGGCTTGACACCAAAGAGATCTGCCAGCCAGTAACTTCATGCAAGCAGCTCCAGCTCTCCATGGCACTTAAGAGCCATGAAATCAGGGGCCCCTGATTATTCGCTCTGTGTGTGTCTGTCTTGTTGGCACTTGGAAAATACTTCACATTCTCCTGTTAATTCTTTCCCAGAACTTTGCATTGTTTCAGCTGAGAACAATTCTTGGCAGGAGGAAAGTGGGAGCAGGTGAGTGACTGGCAGAGGATGTGCTGGACAGGCTCAGACCCGTTTAGGGTGGCTTGAGGTACCAGGGATGTGCACCTCAGCCCGCACCAGAAGTTAACATTCCCGATGACAGGGAGTGGGATGCACCCATGTGCTGTCTGCTGTTGGTCTCCATCCAGCACATACCATGGTCCCCCCAAGCCTCATGACAAAATTTGGGTTGTTCAGGAGTTTCCATGCACTAGTGACCTGCAGGGCTGTAGGACCAGCTCTCTGTAGCCTCAACATCAGCCTAAAGTTACTCAGGAAGGGCAGCTGGTGGACTGAGTGTGGCTGGATCTGTCCAGATGTGAGCTGTGATGCTGCAGTGGAAAACGGTATCCCTGTGCCACAGCAGGCTTGTAACAGGAAAAGCCAGCCTGAGGGCAAAGCGGGACCGCAAGCTAATTTGGGAACACAATGGTTATGCTAATCAAAACACCTTCCAGAGGAGAAGGGAAGGAAATTACCTAATCCTTCACTGTGCAGCGTGGTGTCCCTGTGCCCAGGCTGAAGGACCAGGGCTATGCACAGCTTGGAAGAAAGGACATTTCCGTCTGGGCAAGGAAAAAGTCCCTGGGACCTCTTCCCTCCAGACTCTCTCCATCCACACTGGATGGAGGAGAGTCCTCTTCTTCCCATCCCCAAACTGGCTTTAGGTCCAGAAAAATTCATGCTTCTCTTGAAAGTTTGGCTGGACACAAACTTGCGTGACTCAGGAGCTTAGCAAGAAACTTCATCAGAATTTGGAACATCAGCTGAGAGGGGTTGAAGCAGTTCAGGGACGTGCAGCCTGTCTTGCTCCACTGCCAACAGACTGGGATGGGGCAATCGCTGGCTCTGTCAAGGGAGCTCTTCCCACTTGCCATGGATGATCTTAGCAGGGTTCATGCTCATTGCCTGACTCAACATCTGGAAACTGTAATCCAACTGAAAGCAGCCCAGGAAGGCTCTCCTAACAAGCCAGGAGCAAGCACAGCTCCCAGCTTTGAGAAATCCCAGGGCATGGCCCCACATGGAGACTGTAAGGTATTTTGGGGATGCTGCTGCTACAGAGCACGAGTAGAGGACAACAGTGCACTTTCAGCATTGAATAAAAACCCACAAAGTGCCTCTGGCTTAGAAGAAACACACCTCAGCTGAGGACAGGCTTCCCTGGATGAGGCTCTCCCATGTTCCCAAGGCTCCTCTGCCTGTTGCCCCCACACCTCCAATGTGAAACCCGTGTGATGCCTTTCATCCCCTGGCTGAAGCCAGGAGCCAGCAGGGAGAAAGTGTGAGCCGTGTCCAGAGTCAGAGGTTTGGGTGCACCTGGAGGGACTGCAAAATACAGGCACAAGAGCCATGAAGGGAAGGCAAAGAGGTGAAGGGATTTTTCTTCTGTTCCATGAAAAAATACACTCTATAAGTGGCGTAGTTTTTTGGAGGAGAAGAACCTCTTCACAGAATATGGAATTTTCTTCTCCCTTCATCACTCCAAATTTTATGTGGCTTTCTATGGGAAAAAAGAATTGACTTCCAATTTTTTCCCTTTGTTTTTGTCCTGTTTGAATGTTTCTCCAGCCTACAAAGGGACACCTGTGGAGGGTGGCACTGGTCTGTGAGACAGCAGTGGAGGGGAGATGGGAAGTCATCCCTCTGGTGTGATGGTGGAGGACAGAAACCTTCACTCTCTGAGCTCAACACCACCTGGGCTAACACAGCTCCCACCCCACTGCTCATTCCTCTGCTCCTGTGCACCAGCAAAAAGCAGCCAAGCCCTCCACCTGCATTTTGTTAAACCTCTTTATTTCCACGTCATTTCAAGCCCCCTCCCCTCCACATGAATCTTAGAGTGAATTTCTCTTGCTGGGTACAGGCATCCAACACACACCCACTGTTGCAATGAGGACTTTGCAAAGGGCCAACAGCCCCTCTCTGTCTCTGCAGAAAAAAAACTTACCTTAAATGTCCTGGGATCTGCCACATCAGCACTGAAATGTATCAGAAGGTCTCTAAAACAAACACACCTAGGGACGGTTATTTACCCAGAGAAGCAGGAAAAAAAGAAGAAAAAAGAAGAAAAGAAACAAAAGGAGAAAACTTTTTTGAATTGTAATTTTTTAAGCAGTTTCTCTTCCAAAAAATGTAGCTGGAAACCTCAGGCTTGGGGTTAAATCTGTGTGTGAGGTGTCACTGAATAATGCCAAGGTAAATCCTAGCTCTGAATTAGTCTCCTTAGAGCAGAGCCATGTACCTGCACGTTGCTGTCCAAGAACATGCTGTGCTCTCTGGCTGCACACAACACTTTGTACTCAGAATCCTGTCTCTGAGCAGAAAAGGGATTTTTATATTAGCAAATTAAAAACAAAAAAAAGACCTCTCTAAGTACATATACAATTACACCCAGGTGCCAGGCTGACATTTTGGCCAGGTGAGGGGCTTGAACCTGTTGCTGAACGTGGGTCAAAGCAAGCCCCAAAACTTGCTGCAGCAGCACAATGTGAAGGCTCATGTTGGAGTGTCAAAACATCGTGTTTGGGACTTGGGGAAGGTCTCTTGGTGTGCAGGGGGAAGCTGGAAGTTGTGAAAAGAATTCAAAGTCCAGTTCCAGGTTTGCCAGAGGTATCTCTGTTGTCCCCCCACCACGGCACAGCAGTGGGATTGACACTTCAGGGTGGTTGCTTGTGCTATCCCTGTGCTTGGCTCACCTGCTCCTCACGTTTTAAGTTCCCTGGATACTCCTGCACTACCTCACACACCAGTGACTCCACTCTGGCCTGACACCTCGCTGCTATCACCTCGTTTTCCAGGTGAGCTGAAACAAAACCTGCCCCGGAGGGGAAGGCACATCCCCAGGCACTCACACTCGGGCTCTGCTCTCCCAGCATGGCCCTGAGCACTGGAAAACCTTCAGCTCACACTAAAAGAGGACTTTTGGCCAGCAGTCGCCTTGGCAAGGGGCAGCGTTATTTGGTGTTTGACAGGGGCCTTAAAAGTAAAACTGGAGCAAAGGAGGTTGAATGGGAAAGCTGGGAATCAGGTCACCATGACTCTGGTCAGTTTGAAGTGCTCTGACACAGCAGAGCCGTCCCGTGGACAATGGCCTTTGGCGTGCTCATTCCTCCCAGGAGCTGAGCGTGGATCCCTCCCAGCCAGCAGAAGGGCTTCCCATTTCCACTGCCTGGGGCAGTGACTCTTGTAAATCTCTTCATATAGCCTAATTAACCTTAAAATATGGCTTATGAAGAACAACATGTTGTAAATTCCAAACATTTAGATGTGCCGTAAATGCCAAGATTATCTTTAAAAGCCCCCGCAGTGAATCCTTTCGAATAACACATTTTGAGGTCTCTCTGACATAGCAGCATATGCTTAAAACTTAACAGGGGGCAGGGAGTTACACTTCTCAGACTTTTTCTCAGCTGTCCTGGCTAGACACACATACATGTATTTATACTGCAAGCTGTACTTTGACTCTGTGTACTCAAGAGAAATACAATGTAAAGCTTGTCTGCATTGCTGCCTCCACTCCTATTTGTATTTTAAGGACTTATCTTGACTCCTGGATGAGATGCGTTCTCCTGAAAGTGTCACATTTCCATCAGTACCTAAAAAAGCAAGAACAGGGACTTGTCAGCCTGCCCTAGTTCAAGTGGAAAAGCAAGTCACAGGCTTGCTTGCAAGTTTGCAGGTGTTACTGAGGGCACTCTTGTGATCATCAAAGCCTTGCTCAACCACCAGCACCCGTGCTCCTGGGTGGCAGGCTGGTGTTTCCAGTCACGGCTCTCCATCGTCTGATGGGGCTCCAAGGAGGAGGATCCACAGGAAACACAGTGGCTCAGACCTGTCCCTCCACCAGCCTCTGCTCTCCAAATTCCCCCCTCACTTTGGGTTCCTCTATTTTTAAATGTCAGGTCATGCTGTTCTTCAGAAGCTGTTAAACACCTACAGCCTTTCACTAGAAAATTTTCCTCATTTGATAATAGCCAGCCAGAACATTTGATTTACCCATGCTTATTTATTCCTTGAGTGTATTGGTGAGGCTACATTTATTAATTCAGCCAGGTGAATGTTCTCCCCTCCTTATGTGACCAAACAAACAGGGAATAATCTCAGAGCAAACATCTCTTCCAGGGAGCCCATGCCTTTGTGAAAGGCTGGCTGAGACTCAAAAAGAAAGGAAAAATATTAATAATGCTCCCTGGTGCTCCTGAACCTTCTCTAACTGCACCAAATGATTTTCAAGGGGCAACTTCACAGTGGATCTTGTGAAGTTTTAAGATTTACATGGGGCCAGCTGGAGAAGGGGACACCCAGGGACGTGCACAGCCAATTTTGAGAGAGCGACGCCGCTCCTGTACCAGCAGCTGCTGGGAATAAAAAGTTTTTGCAATCAGCCAGCGGGAGTTAAAGAAGAAAGCAGCCTGGCAGTAAATATACTTAGCAAATTCAAACAGTGAAAGAGTTCCAGGAAACTGAGATAACCCTGCAGGCACAAAGAGCCCGATCCAAAGGCCACGGAAGTTGGTGGAAAAGAAAATCCTGTTAGCTTTCTGATGAAGCCCAAGGAAAGTCAAATAAGAGGTCCGGTCCCAATGAGTCTGTAATTCTTCCCAATTGAACAGCCACCCAAATCTCACACACCTTCCCTGGCAGCTCCTCCCTTGCAGCTTGGCCCCCACAATGGGAATTTGTACTCGTGTCTGTACCTACACACACATTTTTTACTCACAAACTGCTCCCCTGGCAGCTCTCTGGTGTCTGTGGCTTTGTCACAAGACCGAGCATTTGCTGTTTCTCCTTGAGCTTCCTGTAGTTACAAGGATATTTAAAGATTTCCAAAGGCAGGAAAAAAGCCCCGAGCAACCCCAAAAGCAGCACATTTCCACGTAACCTCACAGTGCTCAAAACCAGGGTGTGGGATCCATGGGTCACCCGTGGGGACCAGCATCCCACAGCATGGAGAGGTTACATTGCAGGAGCAGCCAGACACTTGCCAGGTTGAAGAAGGCACACTTTGCACCAGGGTGCAAAACCCTGGCTTAAGTAGGATCCTTGTTTTGGCTGCTCAGCAGCCAGTGGACCTGGCTGAGCACTTTACTTTTAAAATAAGATGTGGGGTTTTTACTTCACTCCTTTTAGCTGCAATTGCCTGGAATAAAAATTAGCAGTTACACAGTGCCTGCTCCAGAGACCACTGACATCAACAGCAAATTGTTCCTGCCTTCAGTGGGCTTTGAATCAGATCCTAAAAATGCAGCCCAGCCCATTCACATCTGCAATACCACAGTCAGAAATGAGTTCAAGCATCTTAGTAATCCAGGGAGGTGGGGGGAAAAAAACCCCAAGGTGACATCTAGGAAAGGAAATGTGCCACAAGGCAGCAGCTGCCTTGGAGCTCTGAGGGGGGATCAGGAGCATGGGAGGGGATTGCTTGGCACTGCCGAGTTAGAAGGACAATTGCTCCCTTAATACCAACATTATCCAGCTCCAGCCTGGCCACTCAGTTTCTCCATGCTGACAAGTTTTACTGTCCCTGGGCTGTCAGGGCAAAGCTAAGCAATGGTTTTCCAACAGAAAGATCCTTGTCAAAGAAGAAAGTGTCTTCCTGAGAACGATATGCTTATATGAGAAAGTACAGACATTTGCTTTTTAAGCGTCCCCTTCCTCCTCTGGATTTATAGCATTAAAATGAATTGGAGAAAAGATAAGACTGCTGGGTTTTTTAATTACAATCTTTATCAAAGAGCAGCTTTCACGACACTGGAAAGGAAATCAAGTTGAGCCTTTGGAAAACTTTTCCTGCAAACAACTCCTTTTTTTTTAGCACAATTTCTTAAGGCCATTAGAACTAAAGCAAGAGCTGCATCTGTTCAGCATCCCCCCTCTTTTTAACCCACTGAGCCCTTTCAAACCGATTGTATAAAGAGTGATAGAGTTTTCTGGGGAAAGAACTCTGAAGAAGAGCTCCTATAAAGCCTTCCCTTCCAACCAGAGAGGCAACTGGGTTGTGAGGGCATACAGCATGGCACAGCTTGGCTACCACAAGACCCATGGCCAGCATGTGATCAAGGAAAAAATTAATCCTTCTTCAAAGTAGAGGTGCCTCAGGTTTTCCATGACCACGATCGACTCCCCGGAGATCAGGTCCCCAGTGAATGAGGCAGGCAGTGGTTTGCAGCCCACGTGCTTCCCACCCATCACGCTCTCACCTCACACCAGAGCCAGTCTCACCCTGCTTGCTCATATTTGCCCATCATGGAAAGCATCCCTTGGCTGGCAGCAGGGAAAGCCCCGGCAGACGCTCTGCCCTGGCTGGGGGTAACCACTCCTGGCTGCTGACAGGAAGAGGATGTGAGTTACAGCTCTTTTGAGGGGCAAGCCCTGCTGCAAACTTACCTGGCTCCTTCCCACTGTTTTTGCTCCACCACAGTTCACTCCTCACTAAATCAGAGGCAGCAGATCAGATCTTATTGCTCTGCCCAGATCTGCCTTGTTTCGATAATCTCTGGTCAAAGACAGCTCTCCATCAACACACATGGGTGTCTGTAAGGCTGCTGTTTGTGTCCCACCTCAGCAGTGGCTCCGACCACCTGCCTGCCAGAACTTCTCTGAAGGCCCAGACCCATCCCTGAAGGAGATTACTACAGCTGCTCGCCAGAAGAGCTGAGCATGGCATCTCCTCCAGCTTTCCAGGCTCATCGTTTCTATTGTAACCACCCCCAGAGGCAGCTCACATTTACAGGTGTTCAGCTTTGATGCTGCCTTGGTGGAGTCCTGGGCTCACTCTTGCTTTTTGAGCACATTCCTGCCTGACACAAAGGTTTCCAGCTGCTTGCAGCATCTCAGGGAGCCACACCAGCAGGTGCTAAAAATCCTTGGGCCAGACCACCTGCAGCTACATCTCTGCCTCTCTGTAAGCTGCTGTGCTTCAGCTCACCCACCAGATCACCGAGGAAGGCCTGGTCTGCTCTATTTTCTTACAGTTATTTCGTCTTTCCCATAGGATTTTCAAGTGTCAGGAGGTTTTTTTCTCTACGCAAAATAATGCTTCTCCCCCATCCTCGGGCAGCTCAACACCTAAGAGTAATTCCTTTACAGAAGCCTTGTGGGTTAAATAATGTATTATCTGTTCTGGTTGTCATCAATAATACTGGATTATTAATGTCCTTAATCTGTCCCTATAGAGATTCCCGTTCCCTGGGGCTCTGCTGGACTCATGTGCTCACAATTTCCCACTGGAAAAATCAACACAGGGATGTAAAAAAGGTCTGAGGGAAACATCCTTTCCTTCCCACCAACTAGCCAAGAGGAGCTGGCAATAAAAGACCACTTATGGCTGCTCCCTGGTGCTCCATTTTATTTGTGTTTCCAGCATGTGGAAAGAGACTTTTGTGGGCACAGAAGTATTTTGAAAGGCTGAGCTTACAGTCCATCAAGCAGGTACTGCTGAGGGTTTAAAAAAAATATATCAGTGGCCACCCAGAGTACACAAAAGGGAGGGACTGACTGAGGTCGAGCTGCGGCACAGAGCTTAAGAAGGCGAGTAGGAGAAGAAGAAGCTGGATTTTCAAATACAGAGAATTAGTCATCTGTGGACTTCACATTGCTGTGTTAAATTATGTTATTTAAGCTGTTGTCTAAAACCAATCACATCCAAAGATCCTATTGCAGGTTCTCCTCATTCATGTCCAGCCTGAGCCCAATTGTTCATGCAGATACACCAGAAAACACTGCAGAGCGTTGCTGCCCCTTTCTCCAACAAGTTCCTGTATTGAAAATAAATCCTGGGGAAAAGATGCACCCTCAAGGGTTGGGAAGGGTATTTGTATGAAAGCAGCACCGCAACAGCAGAGCAGAAAACCAGCTGAGTTCTTGTCAGCACTGCCAAAAGCCTTGACCATCACGGTAATTCCCAGCTGGCACATAAAGCAAAAGCCTTCACATAATCACAAAGCCAGCCCAAATCCTGGCCTCTGTCCACATCACTGACAGCTCAGTGATAGCAATTTGTCTTTCTGGAAAGAGGAACCAGGAGCTGACACAAGAACCACATCACTGCTGGTAGCTGCAACCATCAGCAGCTGCCGAGCTCATTCCCTTTCTCTGCCTCAGAGGAACCTGCACACCCAGAGTGGCCAAGAAAGCCAGGACCAAGTTCAGGTAAGCCTGTGAGCAGGCAGGTTACCAAATCAGCAAGGCCAGCCTGCAGAAGAGCTATGGCACCCTGCCCAGGCACAAGAGCATGTCAGGCTGGGGAAGGGAGTCTTGAGTCCTGAGGAAGAAGAGAGGTCTAGGATAAGGGGAAGCTTCCTCAGAAACACAGAAAAAAATATTATCAGGAAATAGCCTAGTCAGCAATGCAGCATTTAGCCAGTGAAAAGAACAGAAATGGTGCTGCCCAAATAGCCAAAAGCAGCTGGGAGCATTGCCATAATTAATAAGAATTGCAGGTTACACTTGATAAACTCGAAAGGAAACAGACGCACTCCCACTGAGAATCAGCCCCCAAGAGAAGCCACTGCTGAGAAAAGCCTGGCCTGTACCTCACCACAACCTGTGCAGAGTGGGGCCACATCCCTGAGCTGTGAAAGCCTCAAACTCCCCTTCTAAAAGCACAGAAATCTGTCTGAGGGGCAGACACCTTTCAGGCAAAGGGACCTTTACTGTAACAACTCCACTGCACTTACCCCAGATTCTCCCTCAGGGGCAAACAAAATGTCACATAAAGCATCAAGACATTTGTGCTTTTCTTGCACTGGAATGGCAAAGAGGACTTCAGCCACCACAATGCTTCAGTAAGGAGAGTCCAGGCTGTGCTTGCTTGGAGAAAGAGGGTGTCCCCAGCAGGGATAAACCACTGCTCCCCACTGGTGTTCAGAGTGACAGTCATTTCTGCCAGCTGGCAGCAGGGATGGCCAAGCCTGGATCACGCAGAGGCCTGTCTTTCCTCAGAAAAAAAAAAACTGAAAGGAAAGAGTGCTGGTAAAAGCCTTGCCCCCAGGAGAGGGGGGAGCAAGGAGCTCTTCCATCCTGCCCTGCTCTTGGCCCATACTGGAAGTCCAAGTGGCTGCCAGCAAACCTGCAGCCAAAATCATGCCCGTGATGGGAAATTCTGAAGGTCACAGATGTAAACAAATATTTGATGAGTTGATACAACACAGCCTTGACCAGTGCACATCCAGCATCAAGGAGGACCCCCCTGTGCCACGGCTGAGTGTGAATGCCCTCCAGCAAACCTCCCACGCTGTGTTTGAGCTGCCCTGCTGTGTGCACACCGCTTGCTTTGTTAATGTTTAGACTTCCCCCCAGAAGGCCTGTCTGGGCTCAGTGAGCAGGAATCAGCAACAGGAATTAGCAGGAGACAAAGTGTCCACAAATACTGCTATTATCTCTCGTCTCTGTAGGTGGAGGAGCCACGTTCCTCCTGGGCTTCTCTAGGTGACCTTTCCCTTCTCAGCTCACCTTCTCCTGGGATCATCTGACCCATGTTTCACCCACTCTGGCCACAACCTGGCCACCTTCTTTCCAACCCTCCTTCCGAGCCTGACCAGCCACAGCCCAGCTCCTGAAACTGTCTGAAGGGCATTGAGGGGAAAAACGCATCGGCCCTGCTTTGATGAATCTGCAATGCTGGTGCACGTGTGACTCTTGCCCTCAGGGTGCATGAGACTGCTCACAGATGCATGAGGGTCCAGAGCAGCCTCGGGGTTGTACTTGAACTACTGTTGCTGAAAAACATGGATTTTGTCCCTGTAAAGTCACGGAGGTTTGTACAAAATGCCAGGAAACATGATTTTGACGTGCTCAGGAACCTGTAACCTCAGTCTCGCCTCGTACCCAGCTCTCTGTCTCTCTCCGTGTTTGCTTTGCCTCTTCCCTCTCTTGTCTCCTTCCCATTTCTGTGGGATTTCTTTCAGCCCGACTCCACGGACAACCAGCAGCCTTGGATCCTGATGCAGGAATATCATCACTTTGGGTGTAGGCCTTTTGCTCCCTCAGGACCTGAAAAATGGGGAAAATTTTCCTCCCCTCTAAATTTTGTTGCGTGAGGCCTACAAATTGCATGTCACAGTGCTCTCACATGAGGGAAACTTCCTTCATGACATGAAGAAGAAGGAGAAAGCATTTTCCTGAAAGAAGAGACTTGGTGGGATGGAGTTTGTATCTTGTTTCCTGACTCTGAAAACTTGGGTGAACCCAAGCGTGGATGTGCCTCAAGTGACTGCTTGCTCTGCTGGGAGTTTTGTGCAAAGCTAGGAGAGGGAAGTTTTAGGGTTGCTTTACCTCTGTTCCTCATAAATTTTCATACAGAAAAATAAGCCTGGCCATCCCACAGGCCCTCCAGCCAAATTTACTGCCCCATCACTGTATGGCAGGAGAGAATGAGACCCACTAGTTTCTTCCAGCTCCCCACCTAGCACCTCAGCACAGCTCATCCAACCGCAGCACAAAAACTCAGGGTTCTGCTGCAGTATCCAGAGGAAAGTCCAGTTTAAAAGGAATTAAGAGGATGTTACAGCATTTTTAGAGGATTAGTTTAACTGATATCTGTACCTCAGACAGCAACAAGCCCCAATGCCCTGGTGAGCTGTAATACCCCTTGCTGCAGGAGCTGCCCATTTATTCTCACTAAATCCCCCCAAACCTTCCTCAGCATGGAGGTGCAAGAGCAACAAAATGGCCCTTGGACCATTTTTAACCCTAGCTCAGCATCATCTTCCCAGCAAACCAGGTTTGCAACCGATCGTGTTTGAATTCTCCACCTACGCAGCTTTTTCTTTTTTAATGCCTGGCTGCCCAAGCACAGCCGTGGGGCTCGGTAAAGCAGGCTTGACTTTCAGCCTTTGAGGTGGTTTCAAACCTAAACCACCTAAAATTCTGGTCCTAAAATATACCCTGTCACTTCCAAGAAATAAAAAAAGTGTCTGGTAGTTGTGTTAATTCACCTGTTGCCTGGCTTTAGCATCCCCATATGTCTGCAAGGAGCTATTTCCCACTCTGAAGAGGCGTGTTCTCTTGTATCTTTTTTCACTTTTGATATTAGCTTGTAATCTCTGATGGAAGGTCTATTTAAAAAAGCATCCTGCTCTTCTGCAGCAGCTTCACGTGATCCAGCTTATCCAAGCCATACAGCTGCATGGATTTCTGGGCAGAGGCCCATGTATAATAACTATTTTCCTTGAAAACTTCTCAAAAATGCCGATGGGCAGCCCAGCACCAGGATTTCCAGGCTGACAAACAGGTGTGATCCCAACCTGCCAGCCTCAAGCACTCTGGGGCTGGTGCCTCCTATCTGGGTTTGGGGCAAACCTTTCACTTATGGACCCTGTCCAGTCCAAAAACATCAGGACTAACTAACAGTAGGCAGAAGGAATTCCTGCGTTTCCCCATATGTAACAACCTGCCTGTACTGCCTGGTCCAACCAAAGCTTGATGCACCCAGCTGCAGGGCACAAGGAGGATGTAAAACCTGGCTCAAGGGCTAGATTTGTGAGCAGGAGTATTCCAGCCTGCAGATCACCAGCACTTCCCACACCCACCTGGGCACCAGCCCAGCACCAGCAGACCTCAGCATGGCTGCTGCAAGCACTGCTGTTGTCACACAAGTATTGTCATAGCACTTGGCAGCCCTGTCTGCAGGGTCACTGACATACCTAGAAGACAAATTATGCAGTCTCAGCTGTTTCTACACATTTAGGCCAAGTTCATCTTGTATCACTCCAGGATCTGTGTCGTGGGAATTCCCTGCAGTTACTGAGGTGACACCACAGAAGTGATGGAGCACTAAAATTGGAGTTGTGCATCAAGGGCAGTGGCCCGGCTGCAAACTGTGTTTTAACATTCTTGCATTTTAGCTCCTTGCCTGGGAGTTCTTGTGTAGCTTAGTGGAATTCAAGCAAAATTGGACAACAGCTGCAGAAGGGACGTTTCCCAGCCCTACTCTGCAATATACCCCACCAACAGGTGGGAATCACCCTGACACGGTGCAGCAGAACCCTTGGGGAAGGAGAAGAGTCCACCAGCAGAAATGTGGAGTAATTCCCCTCTTGCAGACCCTCTGGCACTGTGCAAGGTGGGTCTCAGCCTTTGCCTCTGTAGCCCCATTCTGGTGGTGGGTTTAGGTCTTAGGTGGTCTTAAGAGGCAGCTTAGCTGTAGGAGCTGTCTCCGTGTTTTATCACCCCGGCATGGCACCGTCTGGAAAAACAGCAGCAGATGTCTGTCTGCCGAGGCTGAGGCAGAGATTAACGTGCTCAGGGCCAGGGGAACGCAGCAAGGGGGACTCTGGCCACTGGGTTTCCCAGCAACACGCCTTGCATGAACATGTGCACCCTGTCACCCGGGCAGAGGCAGCAGCAGAGAGCCGAGAACACCCCCTGCTCTCATTACCCACTGATGTAAACGTGTGAGAAAAGGGTGAGAAACCATTTAGCTCACGCACAATGAAAATTGATAATTTGGGAGCCATATTGTAAAAGCAATTGCTCATGCAGTTGTCCCTGCAACTGAGAGAGGAGGCAGCTGCAGAGGGTTTGGTGGGTTTTTTTAACGTGAAAGCAAGCGGAGGAAGTGTGAATCAAAACCTTGCAGAGCCAAGATTTTGCATATTTACACGGAATTACAATACACAAGGTGTGCCTTCCTAAGCATTCCCCCATCTTTCCTGGGACCTCTGACACCAGCCTGCAAGAGTTGCAGTCTTCAGCAGCCAACTGTGCTTTTGGTAACTCTTAAGTGACATCCAGGGACCACCAGCAGCTCAGGGCTGAGTCAGATCCCTGGCACACCCATAGGGCACCTACCTCCCCTCTGGAGCTATCAGAATTAAGTCCCCTGGGGACTTGCTTCCCTGTCCTGGCTGTTACCCTCTCCCAGTCCCGGTCCTTTCGAGGGACCCCGCCAGCAGAGCTGCTCCCCACCTCCTGCTTGGCTTCGCCTCCACGCCGGGACCACGTCACCACCCACAAAGAAGAGCCTGTGCAGGAGCTGGGGCTCGTGCTGTGCTGAGAGGAGTCATAAAGCTCCTTTTAAGATGTCCAGCACAAAGCTGAGCCTGTTCAGGCGCAGGTTGGGGGCTGCTGCCTCCCCTCCCTGCCTCTGCCAGGCACTGAGTCATCGCCCTGCCATGGTGCTGCCAGCCCAGCACTGCGGAGAGGGCCAGGGCTGGTGGCTGAGAGCAGCAAGGCTGCCCTGCTCGCTGCTGCAACAGCCAAAATCTGTGCCTCAAAATACTGCTTCTTTCCAGAGATGCAAATAGGAAATATTATGGAAAAGACCCAGGGAAAGGGGCGGCCACATGGAAGGGGAGTCATCCATGGGGAATAGGTCGTGTGAAATCTTCCTTGGGTTTGTGTTTTCCACCAGAAATCGCTCTCAGTGCTCTTTTTGACACAAGGAAAGAAGCGAAGGTTTCTACCTGTGTCCTTTTACAAGGCAAGAGAGGGAAAGTTGGTGATATTGTCCAGCTTGCAAGACCCATGGCTCTTGTGGCGTGGGCTTCTTCCTCAAAGACCAGAGCCAGAATTGCAAAAAACCTCTGCTGTTGTCTAAAGCAGCACAACTACAAGAGACACACTATCTTGTGCTTGCCGAGAAAAAAATTGTTTAAAAGTAGATCTCAGCACTCTATCAAAGTTTTTAAAGCACTTTCATGACTCTGTGATTTTTAAGACACTCTGAGCTGGCAGGAAAGCTCACAGGTTAGGGATTTTACTGGTGCCCAAGGAATCGAGGTGCTGGTTCTTTAGCTCACTCAGAAAGTGAAGTCTGGTTCCCTAAGCATGGATGGAGACCTCTGTAGAGATGTGAGGCCTATCATGAGCAGACAGGAAGCAGAGCCAGAGGTACACACCATGATTTCAATCTGCTGTCTGTTAAGTCATAGAAATATAAAAAAATAAGTAAAAGGCAGGATAAAACTGGGAAAAGGGTCCTGCTCAGGGCCAGGAATATGAGGTGGGTTGGAGAAATGCACTCCTGACTCCTTTACCCTCCCATGCCTGCAATCCAGGTACACACTCCCTTAACTACCAGTTAGAAACAACAGGAAACAGCAGCAGCCAATTTAAATTGAAGGAAATAAGAGACTTGGAGAGAAAAACATAACCTCCTTGAGCACCTCACCTGTGCCCAGCTGTGCGAGTTCAGCAGCTGGGAGCCTTGGGCACTCGCTGGTGCAAAGGCTGTCACACTCCCAAGAAAGTCCAAACTGCCTGGTTTCACTGAGTAATTGCCTTTTCAGGTCAAAGAACTGAAGGCAGGAGGTGAGGGGGGAGACAAGCCAAACAGCTTACAAGTCTACAAGTTGAGAGAAAGTAACTTCAGCAGAGCAGAAAGAGAGACTCAATGCCAGGCAGGAGATTCATCCTCTCCATTTATGTTTTGTCTGCCTGATTCTGCTTTTCCTCTCTCTTTAAAAGTTATTTAAGACAGGAGAGCTTCTGCCAGCATCACCCCAATGTCCTTCTGAAAATCTAAAGGCAAGGCAAGCACCAAGGACCAGTTTATAAATTGGCACCAGTGCTGCATGAGCAGATGAAGGCTTCCCACACCCTGCCCTGCGCTGCACCTGAATCCACAGCACTTCTGAACTCATGGATATCATGGGTGTACTCTGACAAAGAAGTGGAGGTTTGTCTGATGCCATGATCCTGCCTGGACTCAAGCAGAGCAGGACTGTTCTTCTTACAAGGATCACAGATTTTAGTGCTGACCTCCCTGCTCACAAGAGGTGGATCAGCCTTCTCACACACACACACATACACACACTTTTTTGTATTCTTAACTGAATTAACCGGTTTTTAACTGATTTTGCAGGGACACGGGCTGGAATAGGACTCACCAACAAAGCTATTTTAAACCAGGCTTCCCTTTGCTTCCCAATGGTCAGCAATTCCCTCCTCCCAGGAGGATGCTCTGCCCACGAAGCCCACAATGCACTGGAGCACTGAGGCACAGTGAGGAGGGAGGGCTGCGCAGCCGCCGGACCATCCAGGACTCCCAGCAGCTCTTGGCTCAGCCGCCCCTTCCCAGCCCTCAGCTGCACTCTCTGCTCAGAGCCCCGGGGATGCTGGCCCTGGCTGGGAGTCTCGAGCTGCAGCCATGCCTGAAGTCTGCCTGAAGATCCCTTAGCCCCTCCATCGCAGCCAGGCAGGAATGGTTTCACCTGAAACACATCTGGCGAATCCAGGCTGGATCGTTTCAGGTGGACCAAAGCAGGATTTGCCATTCAATGAGCTCCTTCAGCAGCACCGCAGAGTGCTGCAGACAGTCAAGAGCAGAACAAGCAGCTGATTCACTCCCTGCCACCCTCAATTTGCCCGAGGTCCAAATTAACCTCACTGCAGTCCTTCCCCCTCTGCAGCTTCTGGAAGTCACTACGTGCTGCTCCCTGAGCCCTGGCATCCACCTCTCCCAGGCCTCCTCTCAAAGGGCATTTCCTTTCAAGGAAAAGCCCAGGCAAACCATATCCTCTCCCTCCCTTTAACACACTCCTGTTTAACTTCATAACCTTGTTGGGGCTGGCTGTGCTCCACAGAAAATCCATGTGGGTATTCCCACCTCTGGGCAATGCTTCACCCAATGGGAGATGTGTGAGATTTTGTGGGGTGGTCTGTGCTACTTAGAGCCAGGGAAGGGGGAGAGAGAGGGACAGAGGGTGGTTTCTCAGCTGGTTCAAACTTGCTGCAGGTGAGCACTTGGCCATCAAGTTTACATTAAAACTACTTGATTTTGGTGGCAATTCTTTCCTTTCCCCAGAAAGTGAAGCCAACCCTGCTGCTCATGGCAGTAACTTTTAACACCTTTCTTCAGAAAAGAGCTTGAATATGTATTCCATTCCAGGCACACAATAAGCACAGAAATCAGATGGGAGCCTGCTCAGGGAACCTCCAGGCAGTGATGTGCAGAAAGTCCTTGCCTGGCTGAGCCCCTGGCGAGGGCTTGACCCTTAGCCTTGATCCAGCATCTGCATGGAAGCACTGCCAAGCACCAGTAACTGCTCCTGACAGCCCTGCACAAAGTCCTCGTCAGGATGTCAGGAGTAATTAGTGAGTGTGCAGCAGCCAGGACAGAGAGCACTCCCCACATGGGTGGGTGCAGTCGGCTCCCAAGGCACCTGCAAAGGGACCAGGGGATGGTGACCCTTGGGAGGTGCTCCAGTAGGACCCTTCAGCAAGAAGGCCCTGCCCTGTCACACCCCCCTAAAAGCTGTGCTTTGCCAGCAGGCACTGGGGAAGGACCTGCAGCTTGGCTTCCCACACAAGTGACCGAGTTTTGCAGGGTAAGAGCCACCAACAGGCACAGGTCTGATTTGGAGAAACTGCAAAATTTCTATCCAGGCACTGCAGGAGAAGGAGCTGCCCAGGCTTGGCATTTGCAGAAGGCACTGAGGTGAAGAACTTAATCCTTACCCTGTAAAAGCAGCTATCAGCTCCACCCCCCTGCCTCCTTGGTCTCTTGTCAGGATACTTTCCTGAAGCTCTTTCCCAGTTATAAAGGTCCAAGCAAAGGCAGCCCTGACTTCAGGGATGAAGAAACCTGGTCTTCTGCATCCCACTCACCCAGAAAGTCACAGAGAGTCCCAGAATTCTGCCCAAGGGAGATCAGAAACTGCCACCCAAAGTGACTGAAACATTCTTCCAGATCCCCTCCTCCACCCCCCATATCAATTGTTTTCCTTCTTCCCACACTTTATCCCCTAACCTTCACTTTTCACATCATCTCAACCATGCTCACTAGGGATGCTCTGGCTAACCACTCTCATGGGAGTGGGAAACTCCACCTCAAACAGGACTGGGATCTGAAAAGAAGCGACGAGCCCCTCACAAGGGTGTGGAGTCTGATGGGACAAGAGTTCAATGTTTTTCAGAGTAGCTGGTATGTGCTGCCTACGAGGTTCCTTGGCCTACAGAGACCTTCCTGCTCATCCCTAGGACAAGGAAATCCTCCTTGAAATCCTGCTTTTGGGCAATCAGCAGAGTGGGGTGGACCTCTATCAGCTCTGCTCCAGTTGGGAGGCAGCGATTCACCCACCATGAAATTGTGCCCTGTGCTGCTCTCATCTCTTGCTGGCTGGAGATGGGAAAGAAGGACCACAGTGCCTGTCTGCCAGAGATCCTTCCCTTCCCCATCACACTGACATTGGCAATCATCTTCAGCCTCCCTTCCTCCTACTTACCTTAATTTTCCTTTCACTTTTAAAGATTTTTCTCACCCCTCTGCCCCCTCTTCAGGCTCCAGGTTGCCTGTGTGCCTCACTGCTGAGTGCCAGAGGTGGCTTTTCTCTGCATGGAGATGATTTTGCAAACCAGCCCTCACACGTGTTTTCGCAACAGGCCGACAGCCACCAGCAAAGAGTGCAGTAAGTGCCTGCAGTCCTGGCCCAGAGAGGACAGCACAGTCTGTTTGGCTGCAGAAGGATGACAGAATATGTTGAAAGAGCTCATTAAACTACTTTGGTCATGCTCCAAAGCATGCTGAAAGTCAGGAGAGACAGTCCCCCATTGACATGAGCAGGGTTTGGATCAGGGTTAATTCCATTAACCTGGGTGCTTGGTAGCTGCTGAGCCCAGCTGAGTCCTGGGGTTATTATTGTGCATGTAAGCTGTCCCTAATAAAATAAAGAAGACAAACTGGCCACCTGTGTTTAATAATCCGTGGTGACTTATGAATCATCCGTGTTTGTTAAGACCCATCTCGTACACAGACTCGTCTTTCTCTCGCTAGCACCAAGCTCATCCTTCCCTATGGAAACCACAGCCAGCTTTCCTGCAGAAGGTGAATTCCTTTCAGAGTTGCATTTAATCTGCTGCAAGCTACCCCTTTAAATCCAGGCTTTTACATCCAGTTACTCCAGAGACTATGAGGAATGCCTCTGCTGGTTTTTCACTGAGCCTATTTAGCCTTTTTTGGACAGAAGGAAGCATCTGAGAGGGAGGGCGCATTTTTCCCTCTTTAAATCACAGAAGGAACACCACAGCTCATTCCTCATGTCCAGACTGCTTAACTCTTCCCATATCCCAGCAGTCCTCAGCCGCTGCTGTGATGGCACTGGAGCCCCTGGCTATCCCTTTGCCTCCTGCTCTGAAAGGCTGGCACACATCTGAGGGAGCCTGGGACACAAAGGTGTGGGGTTTTCCGTCCTTTCAGGTCCGTAGCCAAGACAATTGTCCCCATCCTGATCCTGCCATGCAAACCACAGCCTGACATGCAGCCCCACAGCTCCTTGCACAGCAGGGCCCCAGGCAAGAGAGATTCTTCTCTCTCTGAAACAAGGAAAGAGTGTTTTTCCCTTCCCACTCGTTTATCCGCTGCCACAACAGCTGCTCTCCACGGGCTTACTGCAGAGCCCTCAGGCTTAGCTCAGTTTTCAAGAGCACTAAATTTGCATCCACGCCACATGACCCAGGCTTTAAGCCTGCCCACATGGCTGGCAACGAGCTCCTGAGTGTAAGTTTGGCTGCAGGGACCGACTTTCTGATGACCATAGCATTACTAAGAGGTTCCCTCACCCTCTTCTCCTCCTCACGCTCCCATGGGATGGTGTGCCATGCCAAATTTCTGGGCTGGAGAGCACAGGGAAGGGCAGAGCACCAGCTGTGGGGCTCTGATTTTATGTATACACAGAAGGTGTCCTATATAATTTTTTCCCTAGTGTTCGAGTAGATGTTAAATTATCCATACAAGCAAAATTAAGGATGAAAATGAAGTAGATCACATCTCTCTGCCAGGGCCTGTCAGGAGAGTGACAAAAGCTGACCGCACGCTATAATCATAGATTCTGGGGGGTTTGTACACCACCCTTAAGTTAAAGCATTCCCCAAGGTGACTTCAGGTAAGCTGACCCTGAGATGTACTTTTTTAACCGAGATGGTGATGGAGATGCTTGTTTGGTAAAAGGCCTGCTCTTAATAAACAGAAAATCCCACATGACAAAGCACTGACAACATGAAAGTCTGACAGATGTGCCTGTTTGAAAGGCTGCAAAGCGAAATTATGTAGCAACAGTTTTACAGTGAAAGAAACAATTGATTTCAGATGCTGCAAGCTGTAGGGACTAAAGAATTCTCACGTCTCAGCTGCGCCACCTCAGCAGCTGCACCTGCACTCCCAGCAGTGGGGAAGACCCAGGGATGGAGCAGCGCTGCCTGCTGTGAGACACAATCACAACCAGCCTCCCATCCCAGTAGGCTGTGCTAAGACACAGGGAAAGCATCCAAGTGCCAGGGCTGAATGTCCACCATCAGGAACACAGCATCTGTGCACCAGAGCACTCAACAGCATACATTTCATCTCAGTTTTGCATGAGCAGAACATCTAATTTCTACCCAATTAGACACGGTTGGTGGAGTTTATGTTGTCTCTGTGCAGGAAAACAGGCAGTCCATGGTCCAGCATGCAGTCGGTGGGACATGGAGACAGGCAGCCCCTGATGTGGCACAGGGCCTTCCAGTCAGACAGAAATGTTTAACTAATCTGAACCAGAAAAGTGAGTTTGCATCAGTCATTAGTGCCTTGCATCACAGGGCTGGGATATTTTCTGATGTGGTTCCCAGGAGCCTTGAAACCACAGCCTGCAGCCCAGGGAAGGAGCATGGCAAAGAACAGGAGGTGGCACAGGATTCACCATGTGACAAAGCAGCACTGCTGCCCTTCCTTCATTCTGGAGGGCAGAGCCTTGGAATACGCTTATGGGAGGACCACACAGATCAACAAACAAATTTCAGCTCCTCCAACATGCTTCCAGAGGAGCCTAAGACACTTAAAACAGTAAAAAAAAAACCAGCAGGAAAAAATACCTACAAGGTTAGAGACACCCAAGATGGCAGGACAGCAGCTGTGCAAAACATTTCTAAGCTGGTAAGACTTCTGCAGTTGTGATGGTTTCTGCAGGTGGCCAACAGGACAAGAATAGTCTGTTTCCCTTAACAGCTTCATCACCCCAAGGCCAGGACCCCTCCTCTGAAGGGACACTGAACTGTGGTGTGCTGAGGGAAGGGGCTTTCCCAGCACTTTCCCTTTCAGGAGTAAAACAGGTGCCCCATAAACACTGAACCACTGACACAAGGTGCAAGTACCCAACAGATTTGTACCTCCCCAGTCGCCACCATTTTTCAAGGACGGGTACCCAGCAACCAAGGAGAACAAGAGGAGGAAAGGTGATACTCTGGATCTCCTCTGGAAGGGGAAAACCTGCTAGAGAACAGCAACAGAACTTCCAGCTCTTCCCAGGGGTTTCCACACCTCCTTAGGTTCTAAATAAAGAGAGGCTGGAGACCAACCTCTGGCAGAGGCAGAGATGTGGTTTAGCTGCGCCATGTTCCAGCAGGCAGGAATTGCCCTGAGCCCCCCACTGTGCTGCTGTGGCCCTAATTACCCACTCCTGAAATCTCCTGAAGGCTGCAGCCCTCCTTGCAAGCAGGTTTTATTGCCCTGGTGCGGGGTGGTTGTGACCCTGTGGCTGTCACACGTGTGCCACTCCCCTGAGCAGCCTCCTGCGTGCCACCACCTCCAGCCACGCCCTAGCTGTGGCTGGGAGAGCACTGCTGGGCTTCACTGGGCTACAAACCAAGCCACATGGGCAACCAGGCTGGAGAAGGGCTGGCCTTGCCTCATTTAGCAGGACATGCAGACCTGACCTTTCTCCTGCAGGCCAGGCTGTCCCTGCTCACACTCAGGCAAACGAGAAGAGCCAGTTCCTCACCTGGGTCATCCCAAGGTAAACCCACAAGGAAGGTGACAAATGGGGAGAACTAAAGGAAAAAAAAAACCTAAAAAGTCTTCCTCCCAGTGCCCTGAGACAGGCAAAAAATATGGGCAGAGCATGGCCGGACTTGCCAAGACGGGGCTATCAGCTGTTCTGCACTGAGCAAAAAAAAGGTGACAAGCCATTTCTGAAAGAGAAGTATCCCTCCTTTCGACCCAGAAAAGCCATTAATGAAACTGCTACTACACTGAAAAGAATGAGCACTTCCTGAGGAAGTGGGAATAGGCTGTGTGAGAACATGCAAGGGGAGGAGGCAGAGACTTACCAGTAAAAGCACCAGCTGCCTCCTTGCCTTTTTGTAGGCCAACCCCTTCTGCTGCTGGCTTCCCCTTCGCTGGGTCAAAATAGAGAGTTTTTGGCTCTGTGACAGTGTTACACCCCTCCAACCAGGGCAAACATCTCCCCAACAAGACAATCAGAAAATGGAACAATTGTCAGATTCCATCTGGTGCATCATTCACACTCATTTTGGCCAATTCGGGTGTAGTTAAAGCTCTGGGGCCTCCTTGCCCTGTGATATGCTGTCATTACCTTCAAAAGCTGACATGCAAATAGAGACAGCTGCATATTTCTCAAAACCCTTCTCTGATACCCGGTTTGTAGATTTTTCAGGCAAAATATGCCTGTACCCAAGACCCTACAGCAGTTCTTAGGAAGTCCACCTGATGTCTCTGAGCATGGCCACAATTTCTCAAGCTGCATGACACCTAAATCATCACTTTCACCAGGCTGTTTTTAGCCTGGATCCCTTCCCTGTTCTGTTTTACTCCTGCCCTCACAAACTGGTGTTGTGGAGAAGAAGTGAGGCAAGAAGACCGAGTTAAGGTTGTGCTGCTGCAAAGAGAAACATCTGGCAAATGTTTCCCAAAAAGCTTCTTTTGTTTGAGCAGGGACAGGGTGGGTATTCCTGAACAGCACCAGGAAAAAGGCTGGAAAGGAAATCTTGTTGAGCAGACCCCAGCAGAGGTGAGCAGTGTGTTAACACCCAGGGATGCTTCCCTTTGCTTCACCACGGGAGCAGCCATCCTGCTTGGGATGCCTGACATGCTCCAGGCTGCTGCAAGGGTGGCATTAGCAGTCCACACACCAACCCACAAGCCAAAGGCTGCAATGGAGATGTGCCCTAAAGGTGCGTGTTACACCTGCTACAGTGATGGCAGCAGTTTAGAGACGAAGAAATTAGGATAATGATATTCACTGTGCCTGGTTTGTCTCCTCATCCCTCTCCCTTCATCACCTCTGAGAGTGGGATCAAGACACCATGGTAGTCTGAAAACTATCAGATGCTTTTTTGGTATGATGGAACAGGGTACATCTGGGTTTTGTGAGGATGGTGAAGGATCCATCAAGAAGGAAGAGAGTTTTAAGCTGGAGCAGATCCCTGATCCAATTCACCACACAGCCACAGCAAGGCTGGGCAGAAAATCACATGGGTGACAACCCTCACACTGTGGATCTAAAGCAATGCTGATGAATCCATGCACATGGAAGGGAGGGTGGTATTCAGGCAGGAACTGCCAAGCGAGGCCCCCAACAAGTTAAGGCTGCTGAACCTCAAATCAGAGCCCCACCACCTTCCTTTGCTCCACATGGCAGCAGAAACCTGCCCATAGCACTGGGAATGTTGCTGATCCCAGAGGGGCCGTGGCTCTGCAGGAGCACTGGCAAGGGCTGCCTGCCCACCTTATCCTTCCCCTGGGCAGCTGGGCTACCACAGACCTGTGGTGGGGCTTAGAAAAATGAACTGTAAATCTGTAACCACTGGGACTGGCTGACTCAGGAAAGCACCAGGAGATGAGAGATTAGACACGTCATTAGCAAGAGCCCTGTTCTTTGCAGCTGCCTGCAAACCCTGGTACTTCAAGCCTAGAGCACCTTCTGGTTTTCAGGCAGGTGATAAGCTTAGTGCTCCATAAATCCCCAAAGGAACATTGCTGAGACCGTGCCCCTCGGCATCATTACACAGCAGAAGGAATCATCGCTGCTCCCTCTGCTTTGTTATCCCACAGTCCCACCAAGATTCCTTCCTACACAGCTCCTGTGAACAGGCTGCACAGAAAATTAATCCTTCAAATATCTGTTGCCTTCTCCCTGTGCAAATACCAGGCTGTTGATTGACCAGGGAAGGATACAAATATTTACAGACAAAATGAGGGTGGGAGCTCTGCCACACATTGTGCTTGTGGCTGCAGCTGGGCAGCAAAGAGCTGCCACGGCACCTGTGGCCTCTGCCTGCAGCACAGCCAGACCTGGCAAACCCCAGATTCAGCAACAAATATTCTTTTCTTGGACTGATTTCAGAGCATTGGGTTTAAAGCTGGGATGCTGATCTGAATACAGCTGAAGTAGGAAAACAATCCCATTAACATGCCAATCAATCACAGGCCCTAGTCATACATGAGGTTCTCCAGCACAGGAATCTCACCTCAACACCCCACATCAGGCACTGGGACCACAAGGAGCCTGCTGCCCTGCAGGAAAGGCTGGCACCATTGCAAGAAAGATGAGCAGCCACAGTAACCCCACCAGCACCTCCCACACATCACCAAATGTCTCAAAGACCCTCCTTTAGTTCAGTCTTTTCCTTATCCAGGTAGTCCTGGAGCTTGAATATTCCCCTGTCCTCGCAGAGATCAGCTGAGACAAACCAGCCTCCCACTGGATCAAAGGGAGGAGGAGGCAGTTTCTGGGTTGGCTGGGAGTTGGAACCATGACTGTTAGGACGGTCCCTGGTGTGGCTTCAGCCCATGCCAAGGAGCTTCATTCTGCAGGTATCCAAGATTTGGGAGACAGCATGGGTCAGCCAGCACTTCCAGCAGCAGCAGGGACATGGCTACCCTGTTCTGGAGGTAATTTAATAACACACAGACTTGGCCAGACCTGACCACAAAACACCCTCACATACCTTTTACTTCCTTCTAGCAGTGCAGCTTCCTGCAGGCTCATTTCCCCATTTGGAGACCTAAGAAAAAGCACCCTGGGGTGGGTGGACTCTCTCTCATTCCAGTTTTTGCAGGCACATTTATGGATTCCTCTTTGATCTGACCCTTGCAGCCAATCCAAAGCATGAGGCCATTTTCCCAGGGTTTCTCCTTTTCCTGAGGCTGGAAAGCAAGTTGCCCTTGCCAGGGAAGCACAGCCTGCCTTTGATGCTTCACAGGGAGACTTTCACTCAGCCTTGCCTCAGTGAAAGAGCATATTCCTCCCAAATTTACAGCAGGACCTTGTGGAATAGAAACACACACATTAAAAAGCCCCTCTCCTACCTGCTGCAGTGTCCTTGTCACAGTTCATCACCCTCCACTTTCTGCTGTTCATTCTCCAGCCTAGTTCTATGCTACAAGAAGCACCTCACTGAAACATGCCAAGTTATTTCTCCAATCCCTGTCCTTACTGGCTCCAGGAAATCAGCCATGATATTGCTTTCAGGTATCAGATTTCTGGGCTCAATCATTCATGGCAAAAACACCCATATGGAAGGAACACACCCTGCACAGCCCAGCCAGGAGGCACAGGAGGCCTAATGGAGTGGCCAGGCAGGGATACAAGGAATGGTGGAGTGCACAGGGAGGTTCAGGGAAGAGCAAAGGTCTTCTTTACCCTCTCCTTCCAGCAGACAAGCAGCTTGTCCTCCATCTGGGAACCGAGTGGAACATGGACACTCCTCAGCAGCAAACACAACACTCACGGATATGGAGGGATACACCTCTCTGTGCTTGGATGACAACACTGAAGACACATTATTCCTGCAGCCAGAGATTCCTTGATTTATTCCAGCGTTGCGGATGACACTGTCTCTCCCCTCCATTTCCCCCCCTTCAATCTGTACTTGTTCACTGCAGCATTACAACTCATTCCTTTAAGCATTCCTACAATTCCAGGCCAAGGGGATGGACCCATTTTCTCTGGTCCAGCTCTGCAGAGCAAAGAGCCCCAAAGGTTCAGAGGGCTCAGGAAGTGCTCCTGGGATGACCACTTTGAGCTGGGATTGGGACTCCTGTACACGAGGTGTTACACAAACACTACCAAAGGTCCTGTCTTGAGCAGCTTTGCAGCTGAGAATGCTGAGAAACAGCTTTCTGTAAGGCCAGGGTACCCATGATGTATCCATGCTCTGCAGTGCATCCAGGCTGACACTATAGGGACAGTAAACGCCTCTTCCCTAGAGCTCAGCAGGATTCAACCTGCTCCCAAACCCACTGTGCAGCCCAGGGCATTGATTGACTCACTGACCAATTCCCCATGGCACGCCCTGGGCAAAGCAGCTCGAACACGTGTCCATCCAACACAGCATCTTCCTCACCTGCTTGGGACAGCAAGGGAAACCATCTCTGAGCACTGAAAAGTCACAGGACTAAGCTGCTGGAGAGTGCTGGAGCTGGGGGTACTGCCACACCTCTGGCCAAATTAGTGAGGAATCAGGACCCCATCATGTGGCTCTCCCTTTGAAACCCCCTGGAGGACAGACACCTCCCCACCTCTCCCCTGCCTGCTTTGTCACATCTTTGCAGAGCTGCAGGACAGCCACTTAAACAATGATAGTGTAATTTCAGCCCAGAGCTCAGTCACTCGCCCAGAAAACAAGCCTCCTTCCAAGGCTGCCTTATCTTGTGGCTTTGGAAGGCACAGGATATGCACACACTGGCATAGAGGGGCAGGCAGAGGACAAGGAGGTGCACTCAGAGTTCCCATTTCCTCCTCTCTGTTGTGCTTTTAAAAGAAATGGTCCCCGTTTATACTTCCAGCAATGTCCTTAGAAGTGCTTTACCTGTCCAGCCCACAGGGGAGCTGCCAGAAGACCCCAGATCCATTGCTCCAGGAGCAAAGAATGGATCTGGGGCTATCTGCTGAGCCTGCTCCCCAAGCCACACTTGCAGGCCCCTTCTTATCTGCACCACCACTCTAGAGCGGGTTACTGAACACCAAGAAGGAATATTCCACAGCACAATGCCAACGTGCGATAACAAGATTCCTACATCCTTCCTGCCGTGGCTGAAGTCGGGGGAGGAAAGAGGGCAGGAAACTGTCACCACCTCCATCTCTCCCCAAAGCAATTCATCTCTCAGCAGCCATCAGTCAGCGATGTCCTCCCGGTGTCCTTGCTCCTTTTTTAGCTGCTCAGTAACCAAACAGAGCCAGGTGATTTGCAAAGATCTCTCCACTAGGACACAGGGATGCCTGTCTCCCACAGAGCACTCCCTGTTTGCCTTGTACCTCCCCCTGCCTGTTGTGTGCACCAAGGAAGCTTTGGCAGTTTAAGCCTTGTGTCCTTGCACACCACATGGCTTTTATGATTAACCAGCTTCTGCAGACCAAATTATCCTGCCTGAGGAAAGCTTTCCGGCCAAGCATCGTGTTTCTCCCTCCAGAGCACATCCTCCAGCTTGCCATTTCACTCAAGCACCCAAAAATTATGTGCACAGTCCCAAGGAGAGCAAATAAATCTTTCATTTTCCCCTCTTCTACTCGAGCGAAGGCCGAGCCATGCACGGCACCCAGGTGCCATGTTACATTCGGCACTTGGTTTTTTGCAGCCCAAAGGATTTTCTAAGTCACCCTCTCCAGAGCCCCTCAAAGTGTCTGACATAAAGAGTGGTGTGTGTACCCAAAATGCAGAAGATGGACAGACACACAGCCATCCAGCACTGGTTCCATTAGCATTGCCTCCTGCCTTTCTCCTGCAGAACACCAAGCTCTTGATGTCCTTTTTGCCAGTCCGTGCCACAAAGGGAAAAGACGCTGTCCTGAAGTCTAATGTGAGAGATTTGTTTACCCCTGAGCCAAGTTCTTTAGCCCCTTCTTTTAACAAAAGGATGGCCTGCTCCTCTAGAAAATTAAAAGAACAGGCTCCATGCAACACACAGTTTCCAGAATAGTTGTCATTGACAACCAAATTGAAGATGAGCAAGACCATGTCCGTTTTCATTTATTGCCTTTGATTCCTCCTTGTGCACACACATAAGGGCCAGGCAGGGGTTCTCTTCTTCACGTTGTCTTGTTGACATCAGCAAGTGGTTTCCATGTCACCTTGCACATTTTACAGGCCAAAGGACCAAAAACACTCTGAGAATAAGGTAGCCCTAAAGAAACCCAGCCAGGCCCTACACCAATGGGCCAAACGGTGCCAGTCCGGCCCCAGAATGCTGTGCCCAGGGTTAAGCAGGCTTTCTGCAACAGATGGATGTGAAGCCTAAAAAGCCCAGCCTCACATCAGGGAAGAGGAACCACATCCCACCAAGGTGAAGACACCTAAACCACACAGGTATCCCAGCTACAGATGGGAACATAAAGCAGCACAGAGGGTTGGACTTGACTTGTGCAAATATACCTAGGGAAGGCTGATGGTGGAAAGGAGGAGGTGGCACTTTGTGGTCAGTCATAAAAGGAAGACATGGATCAGGTGGCCTCGTGTTGACTCCAGACAGACGTCAGAACCTGCCATATTCGGGGCTGGGCAAACACAGCCAGGGAGCCCTGCTGGTGTAAATCAGTCTTGCGTTGACGCGAGTCAACACAGCCATGCCAGGTGACGTCAGAAGACTCTCTCCCAACGTGAGAAGAAGCAGAGCAAGAGGGTCCTTTGAATATTCTGTGCTGCATAAAAGCTGGGCTGTGGCAAGGCTGGGAACAGCTGCAAGGGAAATCCTGGAGCAGCTTCAGGAAGGATACAGGAGTTCTGGGATTTTGACACTGTTCCCATCACACTGGGTGCCAAAGGTATCTTAAATTCACCCACAACATCCCTATGAGCAATTCCAAGAGGGATCCCCAGAGACCTTGCTGCCAATTTAACACATCATGTTGAAAGCAGTGACTGGTGTACAATGAGAAGTTGATGAGCACAGCTCCCTTTCCTCTCCAGCCAGAACAACTCCCAGAACACCATGGTCTACTTGCAGGAATATCCTCTGGAGCCTTGAAACAAGTCCAGCTTCATGGGTACCAGCTCAAAAACTTGGCCTAGAAAACGTTGCCAAGCAAAGGGTAAAGCTCACCAAGTCAGACATGGCCTTCTCTTCTTCTGTTCAAAACACAACTTGGGACTGCAATGGTGTGGGCAGAGAGGACAGCAGCAGGACAGAACCAGACCTGAACTAAACAACTGACAAACCTGTCCCTGGAAGAAGGGAAATTCCTGATCCTGTGGTGATCAGTATCTACAGGTGATCAGTAATCACTGGTGTACATCAGGGGTAACCTGCTCATCTGGTCTCTGAAGCAGTCCATAGGGAAGAATGACAACCCTGGTGATGGGTTAGGTATTCATGGGTTAGCAGCATCCAGGCAGCTCAGCCTTTATACAGCTTGATGATGTTAATTAACAGTGATGGCTTGACAAAGTTAGTTAACCCACCACAGGCTTGTCTGGTCTCAGCTCCTGAGAGAACTGGATCTTCCCACAGAGCCTGGAAAGATGGCACCAACATGTCCTGAAAGATCTGCCTCGAGTCTCACCTCTTACCCATCTCATAAGGACAGGCCAGCTCTAAACATCTGGGTATTTGCAGGAACAGATGGCCAGCTGCTCCATCTGCACACATGGCCCAAACTGGTGTTCCCACTGCCAGTAACAGCAGCCAGGATATGTTAAAGATTCCAGGCAGAGAACACAGAGCCAGCACAGCACAGAGGCCTGCTGCTCCAAGAGGTCCAAGGCATGAAAAGGCAGAGAGGGAAGGTAGAGGGAAACAGGAATGAGAGGAGCTGCCGATTTAAACGGAGAGGCATACACGGAAAGTTTGCTAAGTATCTTACTTCCAAGTGAAAATCCCTCCTGCTTCTCACATTAATCAGGGCACTTAAAACTAGTCCTAACCAGCTGCTCTCACTTCCTTTGTCCAGCTCTTCTTAAACGCACAAGCAGCCCACTAAGAAACAGAGCAAATATGTGCAAAGATTTGCAGACAAAACCAGAGACCTTTGGAAAACACTCTGTAGAAGCGAGCACCCCTCTCCCAGCACGGAGGCAGCTGTGCTTTACAGTAGGACAGTTTCCAATGTTTTCTTTCTCTGTGCAGACGAGGGATTTCCTGTCCTCCATGGCAACCACTTTGCATTTACTGAAGGAGGCTGTGCCAATAATCTCCAGAGCAGAATAAAAAATTTTAAAGTGGCACTGCCTGTTAGCTCCTGGCTTTAACTTCCTGATGTTTTCCATGCCCATGGTCCCAATGCATTCTGTCACCCTCCTTAAAAGGTTGCCAGTGGGGGTAAATCTCCAGTGCTGCACTGCCCATGCAGGGGGAGTTTCTCAAGCACTGGGAACTCAAGTCTTTCTGAAGAAGTCACCAACCACCAGCACCTCCCAGCAAGAGCTGTCTGTGCACCTTCCAAAGGACAAGGTTTTTGCTTTTTCCAACAAGGCCCAGCTCCCATTTCGAAGACAGTCCCTGTCATGAAGACAGCCCTGGACTTTGATGGCCCAGGTCTTCCTGTTACAGCTTTAGAAGTAATCTTGCCCCTCTTTCCTGGAAGGGAAGCACTCACTGGACCAGTGCTGGTCCAACAGTTCCAAAACACAGCTGAGCCAAACTAAGCCTCTCCAGCAAGGTGTCCTTCTCCATCCCCTCTGAGCTGCCCTTGCATAGGTCTGTGTGCTTCTCAGTTCCAGGGACACAGATTCAGTGCACCGACTTGGCAAAAAGCCTTTGTTTTGTTTTGGCCCATCTCATGCCATTTTAGTGAGTTACATCAGCTTGGCTTGAGGCCACACGAACATCAGGACCAGCCCAAGGGATGCAAGAAGAACAAAACAGGAGGGGAAGTGAGGCCATCCCCTTTCAGTGGCAGTGAGCTCATGATGAAACAACATCCATTGCTGTCTCAAATTTTACTGTATTAGAACATTTCTCATTAACCTCTTATGCTTAAAGAAGTTTTGTTTAGCAAGGTCTTCAAGGAGGAGCAGTTCAAGAAAGAGCTGGAAGCTCCTGACTACATTATACTAAACCTGAGGTACATTTTTGGGCTGAACCACAGGTGCAATCTAAACCTCTGCTGTTTCAGTCAGGCTTTCTTCTTCCTACTTTTTTCTTTTAAAATCCCTTAGCAAGGGAGCAGAACAAACTTGATCCTAACTAAACCAGACTTAACAAAGCAGGACATTGTTTTCAAAGCAGGCAGTAGACTAGCATTAAACAGGAACCTTAAAGTTCTTTTTACTCCTGTTTTAGATCAGTGAGTCAGACTCTCAGGGGCATTCTCCCCACACAGAACAGGAAAGTTTTTGAGTAACAGCAAAGTAACATTAAACACAAAAGGAACAAAAAGGGAATGAGAATCCCTTAAGTGATAGGGAAGACTTCTACAGTCTTATCTACAGGAGGTTAAGGTGCTGCAAGCAGTAAGTGCACACAATCCACTGCTCTCTAGCTTTGAGTGCTTACAAGAAGCCAAAGCACCAGCACAGGAGCTCTCACAATGCATTTCTACCTGCCCAGGACTCCAGCAGCCTCTCTTGCAGAAAGTGACCTTGCAATTCTACTGCCAAGGAAAACAGACCCACAGAAGAGAGCACTAAAAGTCACTTAAACTGACTGAAATGTTTCACTGCACTGGAGCGAAGGCAGAGCAGTGACATTGGCAGTTGCCACATCTGCACAGAAGAGCAGCAAACCACAGCCAAGGGACAGGCAAACTTAAAACCATCAGCACTCCTCTGACCGCTTCCACGAGCAGCTGATCAAGACAGCAGGAGCCCTGGACTGGAATTTCAGATTCAAGTTAAATTCCTAGCTCTGACAAAAACTCCCCATGGAACCACAGGCAAGTCACCTTTTCTGCACACTACCTGAACTCCCTGTCCTGTAAAACAGGCACCATTCCTGCTGGTCTGTTTAAGTTACCAAGCACTCCTAGCAGGGATTATTTTTAGCATGCAAGCATGAAAACCCAGCTGAGCTGGACTCTGATCTCAGCTGGGCCTTCTCATTGGCTTTGTAATATTAAAAGTAAACAAAAAGCAAGGCTGAGCCCACACCAGAGCTCAGCCACCGGGCAGCATTTTGATAGCAGATGAAACACAATTTTTGGTAAACAGTGAGCTGCAGGTCCAAAGCTGGAGCCAGGCAACAATGCGAGGAATTAAGTGGATCACCAGTGCCTGCACTCATTCACTGCTGAGCAATGATCTGCCAATGGACCGACTTCAAATCCATTTCAGATGTTCCACTGTCACCAAGCAGTGACGCAGGTGTTTAGGAGGACAAACTGAAATCACTCTTAACTGTGCTCTCAACCATAGCAGCAAGTGCTGGGAGAGCAGGGAAGAACTGAAAACTCCAGCTAAGAACAGGAACTCTGCAGAGCTCTCTGCTTCACAGCACAAACAAGCAGCTTCTCCCAAATCTGTTGAAAGAGAAGGCAAGTCAGAAACTTAATACCTGCTGAGAAAACCTTCCCAAGTCCATGGTTTGAGAAATTCACATTTGCTTTCAGAAGTGTAGCACAAGGCAGGGCCTCAGAACAGAGCTCCCCTACAGAGTGTGCAATCCAGAAGAAACAGGATGGAATGGAAAAAAGCAGAATAAATTGGGAGCACACTAAAANCCCCCCCCGCAAACGACTAGTTATATGAATCCTTAATTAAAACATCAGCAATCATCCCAAGATAATTTGGATGGCAGATGAATTTCGGCCCCCACTCAGGCCAGGGTGTTAGCAGAGTTTCTGGCTTGTAAAGCCAGTCATAGGTGCAGAATCACTGTGGGAAGCACAGAGCCAGCATCAACCAGCATAAAGAGTCCATGCCCACAGCTCTTCCAGGCTTTATGTATCCCAAAGGCACACAAGATGTTCTCTGTTTTGTTTACCAGCCTCAACATCAATGATGTGTCTTCCTAGAATCATGACTACTTGCACACGTCCAGGCAAACCAGTTCCTTCCTGAAGTACATTTGATCCTTAATCATTCCCTTTTTATGGCTACAAATCCATTTTACTGCACCACCTGGAATCACAACAGGACACGTTTTTGAGCCTCTCTTATGGGACCAGGTTGGTTCCCATCTGCAGTTTTTCTACAGCTGGATGTTTAACAAACCATGGTAAACTTGACCAAACAGTAGATTTTCCTCTGCCCTCATTCAAATAGGAGAGAAGAACTGACATCTGCAATGTGTGGCTTTTCACAGCAGTTACCATCACAGTGATAAGGCCTGTGCCTGTTCTCAAAAGCCAGTTTTTAACTCATAAACTACAGGAACAAGCTTTTAAAGTTAAAGTTAACCTGCTTCACAGATGGGATCAGTAAATGTACATTAGTCAATCCATGCTTGGGACATCTATGAAACTCTGCTCTCATCCACACCAACCAGCCTTTTAAATTAGGTCTCAGCAATATTTCTAAAAAACTTATTTTCATATTGATGATAACCTGTCTTATCATACTGATTTGCCCAAGCTGATCTTCGTTCTGCTCAGGCTTTATTCAAGGCCCTGCTATAAGAAAAGCCAGGTCCAGTAATAATACATGTGTTAAAGGAATATTTCTGTCCTTCCTCGTGAGCAGGCTACCTACACACACAGCTGATTTCTCTTATGTATCAACATCTGTCCAGATACCAGGTAAGAAACTTGGGGATGCAGCAAGCAGAGTTTCCAGGACTTCATCTTAACTCAGCCTGAGGGGAAACGTGGGAGCAGGTAAGCAGTGGCTGTTGCAGCCTGCCACCCACTGGCCTCCAGAGGCGTGAGCTGTGCTGTGGCTCGTTTTCCAAGTCACCACGTTGAAGCTGACTGCAATGCACTCTGCTGGCAGCAGCTGACACACAGCAGCTTCCTCCAGAGCAACAGTGGCATTGGCAGAGACTGCTTTACAGCTTTTGTGCAGTTATTGTAAATTAATTGTAACTACAATAGCTGCAACATCAGTATAAAGCCATAATTACAGCCACTCCAAGTGTTTTACATACTTGGAATCTGTTCACATTAGTAACTTGGATTAAGGTATGTCAAGAATTTAGAGTGCCAACCACACAAGAACAAGCATCTCATGGAAAAGCTCTGAAAGGATATTTGAAACAGAAAAAGGGTCTGTCACTTACCTTCAAACGCACTGCTACTGGCAGTGCATGAAATCCACCATAGTCTGGAATTAGGACATAAAGCATTGCTTGCCATGGCAAAAACAACTGCACCCTTTCTCTGGATAAAATAGGAAGAGCCTTTGAACCAAGTTGAATTAGTTTAGGATAAACAGCGTGCCTTTTCAGGAAAAGCCAAAGCTCTGCCAGCATGAACCATCCAGTTTGGGACCACTAATGGTCCCAGAACAGGTGCTAGGAGCTAATCTGACATCTGCCATAGGAAGCATCACTGTCACCCATCAGCTACACAGAGGCCACATATGCACAAACAACGTGCTCATGGCAAACAGCCACAAGTTGAAACTATTCCTGTCAAACAAAGGAAAAAGGAGTTCAGACATTTTTCAGCTACTCTGCTGCAGGATGGTGTGGCTGGCAAAAGCTGCTCAGTTTTCATGGGGTACCAAGAAGGAAAAGCAGTAGGTCACAGGAAAGTAAACCCTTAGAAACTGCGACTGAGCTGCCCATTCTCAGAGCTGCTCTGGTTGAAGCTGCTCCAAGCAGTCTGCCCAGAGCACAGCCACAGAGCCTACTGTGAGCATGATTAGAAGTTTAGTCACATGAAATGAAGCAAGGCTGAGACACTCATCTTACCCAAAAAGCTGCCTTTAGGAGGATCTGACTCACTGACCTATATCCATAGGTGCCAACTGATAGTAAACTGTCCAACGCTGCCCTGGGGTTTATGGGCTGAGCCACCTCAGCTATGGCAGTGTGAGCCCAGCTGGCCATGCAGCGTTTCAGGAGGTTTGTATCTCACAGCAGACTGCCCAGGCCTACGCTTCCAGAAGCCCTGAAGATTTAAACAGCCTCTTGTTGCTAGTAGGAGGTATAAAGATTACTTTACAATGCTGTATGTGCAGCACATTAGAAGTAAATTTGCAGACAGCCACTCAAAGAGCAATGTGACTTGAAGTCCACACATTTCATTTCAACACCCATTCCAAGAACAATCCTCTTGAGTCAAATATTTCTCTCTAGTGCTCTGAAGAGCTCCAGGTGATGAGTAATTCGTGATAGCTCTGTGTCTGAAGCCTCTCTGTCACTTCACATCCCACACAAATTCTTGCCATACAACAGCTCGTTGTGTCAGACATCTTTATTTGCTGTGTTGCCCAAGTGTACAAATAGTGAATGTAGTTATAGAAATTCAAAATATATTGTAGTAGAAATCTGTCTGGGAAGTGGAATGCTGAGATATTCACTTTATAAAATTATTACCCTTAAGTCACTCTCACTTGCAAGTTTTAAATATATCAGGGCCATTAAGAGACAGATTATGATCCTGCAAAAAAGGAGTTCTCAGTAAACTTTTTCTGCTAGATGAAGTCAGTCAACAGCAAATTAATTTCTTACATTTGACTCATTTTGAGTTATCAGCCAACAGGATGTTAGCTACATCCAGACAACTCATACACAATTCAGCTCCCATTTATTCCAATAAAGTCAATGTATCACTATCAACATATTTAAGTATTAGTGAAACAATCTCAGTGACAAGATTTATTTTAAGCTAATGAAGTCAAGCCAGTAAGTTGCCCCTGGCCATTGAGTGCAATTGATGCTTTTGTCACATTTTCAGAGTAAGACTCCTCAGTTCTTGAACAAGTCAATACAGCTCTGCAGGAGAGACACATTGTTCTGCAAAGGAAGAGAATTAGTTTCAGATGAGGATGACTGATAATTCAAATCCTGCCTTTCACAATGAAGTAGCTTCCCAAATAACGGCTCCATCACAGGATTTTGTAGCCTGTACCAATGCTAAAGATCTCCTACTGCAAAGACAAGCATTCAAGCAGTAAAGAACCAAAACCAGATCATACAGTCTGCAATCTGCCTCTTCCTGCAGGCCTGCAACCATGACTCAGTTTGTGGTAAGGAGAGGGTCAAGAGACAAAAGGAAGCTTTTAAAGTGGGCCAAACCGAGCAGTGTTGTCAAGGCCTTTGTGTCACATTCCAGTTCAGCACTGAAGCAGCTGCCTGTGGTAAAGCCCAGTATTCTCAGGGAGTGGGACATTAGACTTTCCTTCTTCAAAAGGAGCTGAGGATGCACAGTTACTGCTTTGTTCTCTACACTAAGTTAACAGACCCTTCAAGCCTGCCTAGCAAAGCTTGGCAGAGGCTGCTACAAAGCCAGTGTCCCCTCCACTGACAAGCCAAGTGACAAGGATTGACAGCCTGATCACAATCTGCAGGATGTGCTCTTGTCACAGCACTCAGGAGCTCTGGAAGCAGCAGCTGCCTCTAGACACAGCAGGGATCAAACCCCACAGATCAGGCTGCCTGATGGGAAGTCAGGTGACCCAGCAAATCCTCCCAGTTACACAATACTCACTTCTCTCAACCATGCCTGTTAAATTCCAAAGAGAACACACCTTTGCATGTTTGATTTCCAGTTCTGCCATTTCAATTAAGTTTTTGCGGAATGCTGCTATTCTCTTCTGTTTGAAGCTCATCAATTCTGTAGAGAAGGAAAAAAACAAACGTAAGAGATATACAAAGTGTGACAAGTTTCAGTAATGCCCCTTATGTTTCAGGAGTTCTGTTGTGCAGTTCTAATTACAGTATTTGATCAAAAAAAGGTTCAAGAGTTAGTCTTGCTGTTTCTACACAGAGATGCAGTCATCACATGACACACAGACAGCCTGAGACAGAAAAGCTTTGTAGGAAGACAGCTGGAATAAAACAGAAAAAAGCCACTCAAACCCTGTGAGAACACACAACATTTAAAGCCAGATACACTAAAGGAGCAGCATGTGTACCATGAAAGCATGTTTCCTCTGCTTTATATTGTCCAAATATATATATATATACACACACACACTCTCTCTTCTACTAAGAACCAGTGTTTGGAACTCTGTATAAGGCACTCAGCTGCACTGGGACAGAGCAAAAGCCTGTTTGCACAGTTCTGACTGAGATAATCAGTTACCTTCTACTACCTAAGTAGTTACATTTGCATGAAGACTGAGTTCAGTGCAGAAAGCAAATACCAGGGGCTTACAAATAAGGTCGGTGTAGTACTGACACTCCTCTGCTACAGAGAATTGTTTTTAAAAATGTTTAGCTGCATTAGTTTTACAGGCACATGTACTGTCCTTGGGATGTCCAGACTATTTGTTCAGGAGCCTTCAGTAGCTGAAGGTCAGATGGAGACCTCGACTGCATTAAAGCTCCCCTTTAAGCATAAGTACAGCAAAGCCTGTTTTACCTTGTTTTGCAGATTCTGAAATCTTTTCAAACTTCTGACAGCAATCCTGTTGATGTGCCTCAGCCAGCTTGACGTCCTTGCTCTTTAGTCTGGCTTTGTCTAGAGCTTTGTTCGAGTTCTCATAGTCAACAAGAGCCCTGGTTCGTCTGTACAGAAGATCCTGAATAGACAGAAATAGCACACCAGAGCCTTAGCAGGACTACTTCCCAAACTGAGGTTACAACTACCTTAGCAGCAGGAGGTTTCACTTCTTTCAGCACCAGGTTCTGCTTTTTCCAACAAGCTATTACAGCCTGCTCTTGGCATAGCAATAGGAGCCTTTCACAGTGCAGCATTACATTTTCAGGATAGCCACTTATGCCTTAGTGAAGGAAGTCTAAGTGCTGCTATAGGCATCATTTCTTCCCTTAAAGTAGTTTATCCTGCTGTAAGGTAGATCTCTTCACTAAGAAGGAAAAGCACTTTCTGAATTCCCTCAGCCTACTTCCAGCAGACATTTAATTTGTTTGAGATCTGACAGTTTGACTGAAGCACTGTACTAACCTAGACAGGAGAAGTAACACAGGTCTCTGAGCCAATCCCTTTCTAATCTGGCAGCAGTATAGTTGTGATGTCTAAATAACAGGGCACCCCACTGAGGGAGGCTGTAGTGGATGTTCAGGGGTATCTGACATTACAGGTGAGACTCTAGATGAAGAGGCTCTGTAGGTTATACCTAGATACCTTTTTTCAGCATAGTCATCCCCTATCAAATCAAGTTTTGATTAGAAAACAGTTGCCAGCAAGACTTTTGCAGTCACATGAATCTACCAAAGCCCTCTTGGAAGTCCAGGCTCCAGTAGCTCTCACAAGTTACCACGTATTTGTGCTAAGGTATTCTAAAAATCCTGAAGTCAATCCCAACTACTAATTAGTCATCATTGATTTTATTGGCAAGTCCATGAGTACTCAGGCAGGGGACAGGAAAGAAACTGCTGCAGACTTAAATTCAGTTTGCTCTAACTTACTAAATTTAAAGAGTTCCTCCACTTCACATGCCAAAGAAAAATTGGTCCAAGATCCTCTGTAAGTGGCTGGGCTCCAGCTAGCTAATATATAGCTTCTATATTCTGCTGTGGTTTAAGAGTGTCAGTTTCTTAGGCAAAACAAGGGTCCACCTTCCTGTCTTCTTAAAGCACAAAGAATACCATGAGTAAGTCATACTGCCCATAACAAAACTAAGCTTCAAAAAAAAAAACTGTTCTCACCTTAGCAGCTTCTATATTGAGCATGTAGTATCTCAACAGTTCAGAGAGCTTTAAGTCTTCATCAGATGAAACTCGACTCTCTACCTTCTGCAAAAGGAAAAAAAAAAAATCAGATAGTTGGTGTGTAACAGAGAACAGCAACACCCAGAGTCAGAGATTCTTCTCCCCCACACCTGCCCCTGGCAAAGTTTCTCTTACCCTGAGTTTCTCAAAGAGCTCTGCAACTTTCAACAAATACCTAGTGAGAGAAAAAAATGCATAAGTAAGTTTTAGATACTTCTCAGTCTGATAAATGCCAGGATCAACCAGCAGGAGACCAGAAAGCTGAAGGCTGGAGTTTACTCCTGTATACAGATCCAAACAAGGGCTCGAAAAAAACCACATTTAGGCAAAGACCTGGACAACAGGTTCAATGTGCTGGATTCCAGCCTACTAGAGAAGTACAGCTGAGCAGCTCAACACCATTTAATGTAACAATGCTGATCTCCAGAGTATAAAGGTCTTGTGGAGAATTTCCCTGCTGCTATCCAAGAGGGATGAGCTGACTTGTTTATTCAGCTATACACTCTGTTTTAACAAGGTCTTGGTAAATTGATAGCAAAGTCAAAGAGTGGAAGAAGTCACCTCAGAAAAGGTGACTGGGTTTCCCCAGCTTAAAAATCCCCTGCTATCCTGGAAGTGCAAAGGTCCAGAAGATAGTACAGACCTAGTGTAAGCTGACCTAGTGCAGTTATATTTAACAGCACAGTAGAACAGACATGCATAAATCCTTTCTTTAAGGGTCTTTAACAGTTTGTGACCTGAAGAGAATCAAGGAGATTTCTGTTTAGGAGTTTTGGTGACCAGCAGCACAAGTAACCTCTAGGCCACAACTGGCAAGAGATCAACCAGTTCAGACTTAAGTGCAATTGATAACATTAGGTCTGCCACAGCAGGAGTGCCAGAGGAAGGAAAGCTTTAATGCCACTTGCTTGCAATTCAAGAAACTCAAACCTTATGACTCAATCCTCTGGATTTTACAGAAGAAACTTGGTATTGCCAGACTCAGGATGTGTTTACGAACAGTTAGGATTGCTTACTTTTTGATAACTGTAGGCTCTTCTGATGCCAGGCTGTTCAAACAAGCTGAAGTATAAATATAGTCATCTGCAACATCTGCAAGAACAAGACAAGGTTTTCAGGCTGGAATCAGCAAAACTGCACGATCTTTGGAAAGGGCTTTGAAAAGATTCACTTTTATGAGATCTTGTCATCTTATCTGCTTTTGCACATGCATCCTTGATTCTGTTGTAGTAGTTCACAAGAAAAGTCTTCTCTTGCTCAAAAAAATCTTCTACTTCCTGAAAAAGAATATGACCTGTTAAGTCAGTAACTACAGAATACAACCTCTTCCCTGTTTTGGGAAGTGCCAAAGAAACAACCATAGCCTGGGCCTGAGCATGAGGCCCATCAATCCCTATTGAAAAACTGTTCAAGACCAGATGTGAGCCAAGGGTTTGACAAACCAAGCCACCTGCCAAGCTTCTTTCTTACTATGCAGTGAAGGTGAAGTTGACACTCAAATACTGATGCAGATTGTCTGAAGCAGCCAGTAAGTTGGGATGGGACAGACCTCAGGACGCCCAGCTGCTGGAATTTTATTTCCTAGGCCTGCTGCAACACTCTAGCTAAGGACTAAGCAGTTTACAAGCTTGTTTCTCATCCACACCAAACATGATACATATTGTAATGTTTCATGACACTGTGGATAGGACAACAAGCTTATTGGGAAGTGCTGCCATGGCAACATGACACAAAAGCTGGAGCAAAACCAGTTACAGGAGTCTTTGGTATTTGATCTTGTCTACTATAAGCAGAAACCCATAAATCATGTCTGTTCAGAGCTCCAAAGTAGACAAAACCCACAAGCACATTTCCTGAAGGTATAATTCCTTCCTCTCCACCAGTATCAGGTATTAAGGCAACTCTTCTGCATCCAGAAACTTTGCTTATACACTGTTAAATTATAAATTTAACAGCTTAAAGCTCCAATGTCTTACTTCTATAGAAGCCAAAATTAATACAGGCTCCTCCCCTCTAGCTGGGAGAGCAGTAACAAGGCAGGTTAATGTCAGTAGCTGAGCCTCATGCACAGCAAGGCTGAAGGAGACAGGAGTAACTGCCCTGGAGCAGGAAGCAAGAAACAGTCCAGATTAGGGTAAGAGACAAAGCAACAACCTTACCTTGACTCCAGAGAAGAGGACCTCATCAGCACTCTTTACTACACTTTTTAAAAAGCCACCAAACATCTCTTTAGTGTTTTTCCTCCGAACACTCAGCTGTAACAGAGAGGCCAAAGCAGCTTTAAAGTCATACCCAGGGGGAAAAAAAAGTGACTGTTTTGACACTTGCAATGTAGTAACACCCTTTATACCTAGCATATGTCAGAGCAGGTTGATTTCCAAGCCCTCCATAATACCCCCACAAAAATGTAACACGTAACAAATGGCTTGGCTACAAGTAGTTCAACTATTCTGTGCCACAGATTTTTCCCATTCCCAGAAACAGCTCCGTTTCTCCTTGCCTATCTTGGATCAGCATCTATCACTCATAATTAGGTGTGACAAAACAGATGCAGGACTGACTTTAACACACCTCCATTCCTGCATTTTAGGACCACACAACACAGCACAGGTACACCTGAGCCATACATGTTCCCAAGATAAAGACATGGAAAGGTGGCTTCCTAACCAATTTGACAAGGATTTAGAAACACTGTGAGATTTATAACAGAGAAAGGTCTAAGGCTCAGGCTTTCATCCTTCAGTCATCTCACAGAAATACTTGCAATATCTGCTTGCTGATGCTGCACAGAGATTCACAGAACATTCTGACTGTGCCCAGCAGAAACAACAGCACTCCTAACAGTTTGCCTCACTTGGAAAGGGAAACAAGGAAAAAAAAAGTCTCACATCCTGGTCATACTCCAGGAAAACATGGAAATTGCGATCTTTGCTGAGCACAGGATGAGAAGCGATCCGCTGCAGGAAGATCTCATGTGATGAGACAGTCTTCTTGAAGACAGCGAGGTATTCACTGCAAGGAAACAACAGACTGAGATCCTCTTTTGTATTGCCTTCCTTAATATACAAAGAATTGCTTTAAGTTTATCCCATGAAAACATTCAACTGCAGGCTTCTGAAATAGCCAGCTCACGATAGTGAAGCTACTTTCAATCTCTTTAGCTAGGAAGTTTTCCAGCTTGAAAGCTGGAAAAGCTGGGCAACTCCCCAGCTCCAGGATTTTCAAGACACCCTTCAAAACAGTGACACTCAAGATCATTTATCACCAAATGAGTTGCTCTCCCAGGAGGCGTCTCTAGACGCAGTTTTTGGCAGTAGACTCATTTTACTTACGCTTCCAGCTCTTGCTTCATTTTGGCAAACTCTTCTTTTGTCATAGACACTTCTCCTTCCCCCAGCTTCTGCATCTTCTCTCTAGGACCATCAAAGTCAGGCTTTGAAGGTGCTGGAGGTATCTAGGCAAGGAATTGGTTAGTCATGGATATCAGCAAATCAAGTCTTCCAAGATTACTTCTAGCCTTCTCTGGAAGGAGGCTCTTTTGCCTGGTCATATGGAAGTGTGGTAAAGAGTACATGACCCAGGAATTCTAGAGGCACGTTGACATCTAGGTCCCTGGTTTGTGTTATCCCTGCCCCAGAAGGGAAACCAACCCAGAGAAACAGCTTCTGTAATCCACCCCATAGCCAGCCATCTCCTGAGGAATCATGATAGGAAGGAAAGACTATATTTAATAGATTATTTCAGGGTGCCATCTTCAGGCAGATACTAATACCACCACAGAGTCAAGAACTCTCAAAGCATCTTTTGCTCCTCTAAGCTATATGGAAAAGTTGACATAAATGCCACACTACTCAAGTTGTGTAGGAACTAAGGCAACAGGAAGCATAGGGAACACCCAAGTCACAAAACACCCACAACACTGGTAAAACGTATTTCATGCCCTTATTAGTAGGCACTTTAGATTGCTACAGTTTTTCAGTTAGAATCACATTCTTTAGGAAGTACTTACAATGAGTCCTGCATACTCTTCAGTTTCAGTGAGTGTATCATGTAACCACACAAAGTCTTCGTGCTGCCTCGTAACTGAAAACTCAGGGCTTTGAAAAGCTGGCAGTGTAGTCTGGAAGAGAATATATAGAAGCCCTACTGTTTTGTAAATCAGTGCTTTTAGAAACAGTTCTGTCCGTTTCCAAAGGAAGCTATTCTGCTTAGTAAGAGCCTTGCCCACTCCCTTTTAGCTGAGCTGGCACTTATTCAACAGTACCACTAAAGGAGACTGTTAGAAAAAAAAGTACTGTTGTAGGACAGCATTAATGCACTTTGTTTTGTGACATTTCACAGTAGCTCATTTCCTACCCCCCAGACTTCTGGTGTCTAGCTAGGATTCCTTAGCAAAGCCAACCTAACCATCAGCTACTTGTCTCTGTTTAGAGAGTTCAAATCCTAGGAAATCTGAAGTTTCTGCATATATACACATCCTCAGGCCAACTTTAAGTGGAAAATCTCCATCTAATTAGATTTTCTTCATTCCCAAGCCCATCTTTGCAGGTATGTGTACTGCAAATACATCTGTTACTTGTACAGCCTCTTTTTGCCCATGACCTTACCTTAGTGTGCACAGTGAACTTCACTCTGTCCTTTTCACTGAGGGCATCGGGGATATCAATTTGGAGAGAAGGATCAACATTTAGGTCTACAGATACAGACCTCAGCTGCAAGAGAATTCACAGAATAATCCTTGATCAAGCATCAAGTGGGTTTAGTGAAGCTGACTGATCATCAGCCGTGAACAAGAACCACACTGCACTACAACCCTGCCTTCAGGTACATCCCATATGAGCAGAATTGCTTTCCCAGTGCTTCAAAGAGCCTTAAACTGAGCCAGCATCCTCCTTTGGGGGCTTATTTCTTCATTCATTCCAAGAGCCAGAACATCATTTCAAGCATATTTAAACTTTTAAAGGGCAGTGGAATAGCTTTTAGAGTTATAGTTGAAGATCCTCCAGCTTACACATGAAAACTGTCTTCTTAGAGGCCCTCCCTCGAGTGCTGCAGGCTAACAAATCATTGTTCTTTTCTGCATAAGGGAGAAACCACCAGAGATCAAGGTCACAACACAGGAAGTTGCTGAAGAGCGACTGTATGAGCCAGGAGGAATGCTGAGGTTATCCTTTGGAGATAATTCTGAAGGCCTTCTCAGAAAAGCAGGCTAGAGAGCTGCACCAGCACTGCTATCTCACCACTCTGCAGCACAGACCACACCAGCCAGGAGCCTGCTCCTACTGCTGCTGTGTACACTAAGTTTCAGCACCCAAGCCCACAAGCAAACGGTGCCAGGATCTGAGCAATCCTATCATATCACAGATGGCTAAATGCTGCCTCAAGCTTCTGTAAAGCTGCCTAAGAACTGTTGATAGGCTGCCTGTTAGAAGGTGAAGCTTTGCTTCCAAAAGGCTCTGGAAGCTCCCTCCCCCCTAGGCTGGCCATCTGCAGCCCAGATCTGGTATGTGACAAGTCTCTCCGGCTGCCTGCAGAGGACACAGCTGCCAGGACAGGGAGCATTCACTCCTGCCACTGCTCTCTCCTCTGATCAGACTGCCATGCAAAAGCGAGGGATACCCCAGCCACTGCACCCTGCAGCCACGCTAAAAACATTTCTGTCTGCTGTGTCCTCACTGTTAGCTAGAATTAAAAGGAGATAAGTAACAGATAAAACTTTTTAAGACTTACGCCTATGGAATGACCTTGCATGCAGCACATTAAGCTTCCCAGAAGATGGGAAGGACAGAAGACTTTTAGCCCATCCTGGACATTGCCTTGGCAGCAAGCACACTCACAGAGCATGCCCTGGAACACAGTTCCTAGAAGTCCCAGGCACTGTTCACAGGCCAAAGGACACGGTGGGACTCCAAACTCCACAGGGATTCCAACAGGAATCACTTCCCTCCAGTCACCACTTAGGACAGACTATTATGTTCCCATATAGGCAGGCAATTCTGGTCCTTGCTAGGAAGGCACATGCCAAACAGAGGTGCACAGTTCAGAGGTCACTGACATGGGTTTGGGCAGAAGCTGCCCCACTCAGGCACTGCAGGAAGGCCAGGTAGAAGGCCACCAGTCAGCCATCAGCTTCACTGAGAGCACAGCTCGCTGTCTGTTGCCAAATGAAAGGCAAGTTGGTTGGTGTTTCCCATTTCCCAGCCAGATAACACCACCAGCCAAAGCAGCAAGATGCAGACCCCAGTGTTTTACATCCTGCTTACTTCTATTTGCTGTCCAAACAGGATCAGCAATGCTAGCAATATGAACTGCTGAGTCTGGAAAGTATGATAAGCCAAAGGAAACCGTTTCCTCTCAGCTAAACTAAGGAAAGGATTACACAAATCAGGCAGTCCTGAATTTGTGAGCTTTCTCACTAAGTTTTGTGGAGAAAGTAACCCATGATTAGATGCTGTCTGCACACCCCTCCATGCCTAGTAGTTGCCTACACAAGAGACAGACAAGCATGAACATAAAGTGGTCCTGCTTGGTCAGATTAAAGCAGTTACCATGTCACAAGCATGTGTCTCCTGGCACCCTGCACAAACTGCAAGTAGGACCTGGAGCTATATGAAACTAAGGATTGTAAGACCCCTGGTCTGCTCTAGTCCTGTGAAGGTCACTGTGGGCTCCTAACTCCAGGCCAGAGACCTTTAGGATTACACAATCATGGCTCAGACTACAAAGGGAATATTCACGCTGTCTGACTTCAGGAGGAGAGAGTGCTTTGTTTCCCTGACAAAAAGTGCTGGAGTAGCATTTGTCCCCTGAATGGGAAGCAGGAAGCCCCACTCCTGTCAGCACAGCTCTATAAAACACTAACTCAGTGAGCACCCACAGCAGATGTCCCACACCAACCCCTGACCCACACAAGCACCTGCTCTGCTGCACCAACAGCTCCGCACGCAGGACCTTTCGTGCCACCACCTCTGCGACACCCATCCCACCTGCAGGAATGGGGACCAACCTGCTCATGGTCACATGCAGGCTGTACAGAGAAAAGGAATTAAACTCCCATCTCCAGACCCCAGGGTTGTTCTTTCACCACAGCAGGCATCCAACCCAAGGCTTTCCTAGGTCACCACTCCACCTAAACTCTCTGGCAGCTCCTTCATATCGAGGCATTTCTCTGCTAGGACATCACTGCTTCCTCCCTGGACTCCAGGGACTGGGGCAAGAGAACTGAAGTTCCCCCATCCAGTTACCAGAAACCAGTCTGTCACTCCATACCCTCAAGGGATATAATCCAAGCTCAGCAGCTAGGAAGGGATTATTCCTTGTAGCAAATGCCCAAATAGGTACAGAGGACACACAGAGGGGAAACAGCTGGGCTGGGCTGCGAACTGAAACACTCAGCCAAAGGCAGCACAGTACTCTCACTTTCAACTCTCATTTCTCTTTCCCAGAAGCAGCTTCTGGTTAGCAGTGAGTACAGAAACTGTTACGGTTTCTCTGACACCTCCCACTTCTAGACTCAGGACTCGTCAGTGACTTTTTTTCAGGATTCCTGGGGTTTCTTGAGGATTCAAGCAAAACTACTCCCTGTTCAGTACAGATACTGTCCACCTGTCCAACTTGGAAATTAGAACAAGACAGAGCCCTTCACAATAACATAGATATCATATTGGTTAACATTTCTAGGTTTCAGGACCAGAAGACTAAAAATAGATATTATGGTACTAATTAGGACACCATGATAAACACCTGATCTAGAAGCCAAGGAAACAGCAGAGATCATTACTGTGCCCAATCCAGGTAGAATTTTAGAACACTTGCTTTTTTTCTATTTGTTAATGATGCTTGGGAAAAAAAAAAAAGTTGGATCACTTAAGTACAATGCTGTGATGACCATCAGCTACCCAGGCTTCTGCCTGACAGACATTACATTTCTGATCAGGCCTCCCCCAAATGCAAACACAACTTGATGCTTGCAGGCACCCAGTGGAAGGAAATGCCCTCAACCACTGAAGTCTCTTAGTTCTGGTGAGAGGCCTGAGCTGCTGCTTTTACAGTTCCACCCTTTGCAGTTTTAGCACCAGCTCCAGATGACTCGGTGTCACTTCTGCATTCTAACAAAAGAATCTGCCAGTGCAAGCAACTGTGTACAACTTCTGACTGCTAGTGAAATATGCATTTGTTCTCAGATTAATCCAGGGGTTTTCCACACAGCCAGGCTCTTGGAAGGAGCAAGGAGCCCTTCCTCAAGGGCTCACATGTCAAACTTTCTGCTTATTGTCAGCTACCTTATAAAAATATTCTCCCCTTACTGATCACCTCCCTGCTGTCATTCAAGCAACAGCCCACAAACAAGACTTCAGTAGTAATTACATCTGCCACTACCCAGAAATCCATTACAGGCTTTCTAATTAAAGATGTTTAGGTGCTCTCCAGAGAGCACTAAAAGATCATGATGTTTTCTGGCAGTTTATATGGAGCCCTCAGTTCCAGAGGACCTTGTTTCGACAACCAGGAGTTAACCAGCAGAGGATCTGGCCAGCAGATATCAGCAGCATTAGCTGCTGGAACTACATTTTAGTCATATTCAGCACAAGCAGCTTAAGTTTCTTTTTAATCAGGATGCTAAAAGGACATCTGAAAGTGCACTGCAGGCATGCAACACTACAGAGCCCACAGAGTACATGTGAAGCTTGCATTCTGCAGCCTTTGTGGCAGGTTTGCTGTTACCACTCTGAGCCGAACAGTCCTGAAGTGGTCTGGTTACACACAACCAGGAGAACTGAACCAGTGCGTCCTTATTCTATAGAAAATGCTTCCCCAAATTTGTGACTTTGGACTGGAGGACTCCAGTGATGCAAAGGTTTAATTATTTTGCTTAAAACACCGATAAAGAGGGAATAACAGCTCAGTGTAGTCACACTGGAATGGCATTCCTCAGCAAGTGCAGTGCTTGCCAAGGAAGCAGAAGGCCCAGAGCACCTGTTGCCTCTGGCTGTGCAATAAACTGGCCCTCTCCTGCCAGAGGGATCTCTGCATCACTCTCTGCAGAAACCAGCAGGTCACATGCCTCCTGACAGAGGGAAGGACACTATAAACATTCAAAGATGGCACATTCCAAGCAAAAAAACCTCACTGGCTCACCTTGTTCCACCAGCAGCACACAGGACACCTCCACCCAAGCCACGGCTTCTTCCTCAGTTTGAGGGGTCGAGCAGCAGCTTTGGCAATGCAGGGCAAGCCCCCTGTGTGCCTGCAGAGCACAGCCTGGGGCTGAGCACTCCTGGTCCAGCTCAAATGGGAATTGTGCAACAGCAGCAAACCCCCAGGCCACAGTCAGCATCCCCAAGAATGCTTTGCTGACCTCCTACAGTGAGGCCAGAGCTGGTGGCTTGGAGTCTCAGGAATACAGCAGCTTCACCATGCTGCCTTCACCTCCCATTAGCCCAAACTGCTGGGCCAGCTTCGCGGAGGCTGCGTGTCCTTGAGAGTGCATTATTCCTATCCAGGAGCTGTCACCTTGCTAGGAGCTCACCTCCCCCCTTGATTTCAGGCCCAGCAGCATGCAGAAGCAGGTGTTTTGCTAAGCACAGGCAAGATCCAGTATGGCTTCATTCCTTCCATAACATGCAGCAGAATTTGTCCAGCAGAAAATCACCATTTGTGATAACAGCAAGCCCCAGGCCATGAGACAACATTTTGTCTTCCACTGATTGCTTTGAGAAAGAAGGGCTACAATACACACTCTCAGTATTTTGATCTAGAACATTTTAACTACAGACTGAAGCCTTAAAATATCATGAAGCCACTGATATTAAGAAATACCAAGGTATTCACTCAAATAGCTTGGAAGTCCCACCACTCGTTTCAAATTCTGAAGTGCCTTTTCCTCCCCTACGACAGATTACACCTTATTTTCCACTGCACTTCCAATCACCCTTATCCTACCCTCCCTTCCTCTTCCTACATATCCTGATCCTCTCCTGCTTTGCCACCTCCAGGTCAGTTTTTAGTTTATTCTTAACAGTGGCTCCTATTTAAGTTAATGCCTAATAAAGTTTCCTTTACAGGCATGGATTTTATCTACTGGTCACACACCAGTTCCACGTTGTTGTTTCTTTGCCTAAACAGGAACAGACAAGATAGGAGCATTTCTATCCTCCCCCGTGCTGCTGGAATCCCAAGACAGCCCTACAACCTAAAACAAGCTAATCTTTGTCCATTGAGCATCAGAGTTTAAAGCTACTCCAGCTCCCACCATGAGAACGTTTTCCCCTCCCCCAATATTCCTGTCTGAGTCAGAAAGGCACATAAACACTCAGAAGTTACCAATTGCTGCAAGAGAGTTGATATTTGACCTTCCCCTCCACCCCTCACCTGCAGATCCTGCAGGCCTTTAAAGACTCACACTCACAGTATTCTCCAAGGGCAGACACTTTAACACAAAGAGTTTCACATGCAGCAGAAAAGACTGAAAGCACTGGCCAGCTCACAGCGCAAAGCAAGCTACTAGAAAATGCTTCTTCTACAAACTTCTGCCTGTCCTACTGACTCAGGATTGTTTCAAAACAAGATTCATATGGAAGAGAAGCAGAGAAAAGGAAATTATCCAGAAGAAAATAAAGGCCGGTTTATTTCTTGCCTCAGCTAGTATACATGCTCCAAAAAGCTGGAAAAAACACGGACTGAGGAGACTTTCAGCACACCTAACAGCTTAAAACAAAGTCGTCTTCCTGCCAGTGAAGCTTAGTCACAATGCAAAACCACATGCAGATGTGACAATATGAAAGGCAAATAGGCAACTTGCTGACTCTTACAAGGCTGCCTTGCCTTCTTTTCATGGTGTGTTGAGGGTAGTTATTAAACATGGGAGTTTAGGTAGGTTAACACAGGCAGCTCGCCCAGTAGAAGAGATAATTCTAATCACTGTCTACACTGCATAAACATTAATTTCCAAAGTTCCTGTTTTAGCATTTAACTTGCATTTCCTCTGAGAAGTTGAGAGTCTTCACATCAGGAAACACCCTGTGCTGCTTTAAAGGGAAGACGTGAAGCTCCTTGGCACTTACAGCTTCAACACTTCTCCGGACAAAGGAAAACCAAGCGAGCTGCTGATGTGACAACCAAGGGAAAGGGGCACCGCGGGTGAAGTGACATCTGACAGCCGAATTAACGCAGAGCACACAGCCAGGAAGGCCGGTCACAGACACGCAGGGCGGCTGACCCACTGAGGAAGAGCAAGTTTAACCCCCCGTAGCACAATCGCCGGCAGCACTTCGCCGGCAGTGCCCAGGGACAGGTCCTGGCGAGCAGGTCCTGCTCCTGCATCACCTGCCAGGCCCAGTTCCCGCAGCTCCAGGGCCCCGGTTGTCCCCCTGCTCCTGCCTCGGCACAGGAGTGCAGCCCGCACTGGCTCACGGCAGCTGCACAGCCCTTCCCTCCTTCTCCTCGTCCTTCCCACTCCGGCTTTAATCCTCCCCACGCCCTTATCTTTCCCTGGGCACCCCTCCCTTCAGGCGCCGCTCCCCACGCTCACCCCGGGCACCCTGACCCGCTGCCCTCAGGAGACCTCGGTGCGCCAAAGGCACGAGGGCTAAGGCGGCTAATATTTAAAAAACAAACCCTAAACGGAGCCAAAAATAAAAACCTGTCAGTGTCCCAGCGCTGCCGGGGGCAGAGGGAGCAGGGAGCTCCCTCTCACGCCGCGGGGCAGCTCGGCTGCTCCCTCACCGCCCGCCCCAGCCGGACCCGGGCCGCCGCCCTCACCTTGTCCTGCGCGTCCCCACGGACCAGAGCCATATCTCCGGGAGCAGACAACCACCCTCCACCTTTCTCTTTCTCCTCCTCCCTGCCACCTCCTCCTCATATAACCCGGGCGGAGCCGCCGCCGCCACACCCCCCGAGGGGCACGCGCCATCTTTGGTGAGGGCAGGGCGCTGCCTTCATCCAAGATGGCACAACAACGCTTTATTTTTTTTTGTCTTGCATTTAAAGATTTAGGTTGTTTTCCTTAGAGCCTTTCAAAGAGCACCCAAACAGCGCGATATAGAGCGGGCACCCCCCCTCTTGCCACCTTTCGGGGCGCTTCAGAGGAGGGGAAGGGGCTGGGTTCTCCCCGTGCGGAGGAACTACAAGTCCCATGAGGCAGCGCGGGGCGCAGGCGTGCTGAGCTCGGAGGGCGGGGCGCGCCTGCGCGCTGGCGCCCGCGGCGGTGGCGGGAAGCGCGGCGGAGGTAACGCGGAGCTGCGGGTCGTGAGGGCCCGGGGGCTGGGCGGGCCTGAGGGCGAGGGAAGGGGAAAGAGGGAAGGGGAAAGAGGGAAGTGGGCTGGTGCTGGTGCTGGTGCTGGTGCTGGTGCTGGTGCTGGTGCTCCCCTGGCCCACTCTGCCCCCAGGCCCGTCAGCGAGCGGGCCGCGTGGCCGGGCTGTCGTAGCTGGGCATGCCCACCTCCAGCGGCGCTTCTTGTCCAGAGTGGTTTATCCCCCTCTAAACAAGGGGGGGCTCTTCGGCACTGGGATTTTTCAGGCAGCTGGAGCCCATGCAGAAAGTTTGTCTGCCTGAGGGCACTTGGTAGTCACTTGGTGGTCACTTGGTGGTCACTTGGTGGTTGGGTGTTGGCCCAACTCTTTCACAGATCGCAAAACTCGCTGTCTTCGTGTTACAGCCTTGTTCCCCACTAATTCCATTCCCAGTGCTGATCTGGGAATGAAGCTTGGACTGGGAACTGAGGCTTGTTGAAGCTACTCTTTGGTTCAAGGTAGCTCTGTGGGCTTGTGCTTTAAACAGGGTTGCTAAATTGTCTCTCTTTGTGCTCTAAACATCCCAAAAGAGGGAGGTGTATTTTTAACCTGGATAGGTTCCCTAATGTAGTTTGCAAACTGCAGGGAACTCGCAGTTATACCTTCATCAGTGGGTTTGTTCTCCTCAAATTAGGGACACGGGGCAACAGGTCTGTAGGTGTGTTTAGCAGTGCTCTTTTCCTGAAGTAAGCCAGTGCTTTTTTTTTTTTTTTTTTTTTTTTTTTGCTGGATAGGTGGCTCTGGAGAAAAAGCCATACTGGTTATTGTCTCAAACCACAGCTGGAGGTAGGTTTTTATGGATGTGAACTTTTCCTTAAGTAATCCTTTCTATTTCCTTCAGTTAAACCATTCCTATCCTGGAAAAAAACTTCCTCAGTTGTGTTAGCTCAGTTACTGTTGGAGCTGCAAAGTCAACTTGCTTGGGAAAGTTAAGTCCTCCTGGTTTTTTTACCTCCAGATTATTTTAATTTTTTTCTGTTCTCCAGTGCGGCCCACATATAACACTTGAAGCAATTCAGCCAGTCTTCAACCACAAACACTTTCAGAGAGAAGGGAGACACTTCCCTAGAGGGAAATCTCAATTAAATTCTCTTCTTTGTGTACAAGAGTAGATCCCAACCACTCCATTTCTTTCTTGTAAGTTATCTGCACAAAAATGCCACTGTGATTTATTGAAAAGCACATGATTCTTTATTCAGCTGGGCACAAGGGTTCCTTATTTCTTAGCAATCCTAGAACCTCTTTCCTTTTGTAAAACAGGACAGCAGCTGGCAAACTCCCTTTCCTGGTGTATCGGTTCATACAGTGCACAAACATTTCCACAGGTATTGGAAATTCCACAGGTATATTCCCCAGCACAATATAGGCTGTTAAATCAGAATTCATACTGTTCACTGAAGCACTGTGTTGCACTAAATTAAATCTAGAGCATGTAATATTCCATATTTCAATAGCTCCATGATTCCAAACACTGATCTGGTGTAAATTTATTCCCTAGAAAGTGTTGAGGGAGCAGCTTGCTACAAGTGAATTTATGCTGAATCAATTATCCTCTTGCTTCCCACAGCTGGCACAAAGCCAGAATAAACTTTTTTCTTTTGTGCTGTGGCTTTATGTAACAAAGCCACAGTCCCTGGCCCAACACTTGCTCTGTTCTGATTAGTGCATGTCCACAGTGACCATTAATGAGCCTGTTAATAACCATCAAACAATAGCCCGAGGAGCTACAAGCTTGGATACTGTTACACTGGAATAAGAATTTATTTTGCCTCTTTTATTTTAAATCCCAGCCCTAGCAGCTCTGTGTAGAGGTGAGCCCCAAGAGATGAGAGATGACTTTTTCTGCGCTGCTCTTTAGGATTTGCTGTTGAGAGGTTACTTTTGTATCAGTTGCATGCCACCAGGTTACAGCACAGTTTGTATTTGCCCAAGCCACCCAAAGAGTGTGAGAAGGTAAAGCCAGCGAGGAGAAAGGCAGCGTATCTGCCTGCTCCTCATTAAACTGGTCCCACTGCGTGGCTTTGTCCTTCACAGATTTATGGATCCTGAGTCCAAGGTCTCAGCCTCCTCCTGCGAGATGCCTTGTTCTAATCAGCTGCCCCATTTTTGGAAACTGTTCTGTGACAGATGCTCGCCCCCACCTGCAGTTGTGGGATCTGTCCACACAAAATAACTCCCCATGGTTTTGTTTCCCGTGGCGCCCACGGCTCGGGCAGCGTGGGAAGCGCTGTGTGAGGAGTGTGGGGAAGGAAGAGAGCAACGTGGAAGGATTGTCAGGAACAGAATGCTGCTGTTAGCTGGCAGTGAGCAGGGATTCTGTCTTTGCTGTGGATGGAGGGAGCTTTGGAATGGTAAACAGATAACTTCAGTAGGAGAACAGGCCTCAATTCTGCATGTGAAATACCACTATGGCAGTGTTACATTTTATCCGTGTGCAAAAACCTTCCCCGGGCTCAGCCTTGCAGTTCCAGTGCAGCTCTGGGAGGTGTGCTGAGAATGGTATTGCTTGTGTGCTGTTCTTGCTTTTAAATTTCTTAAGTGTCTTACAGCACAGCTATGTGTGAGACTTGGTTTAGAAAAATACTTTTATATTTTATTCTGAACTTTAAAATATTTTTCTTTGAATCTGAAAATATTTGCAGTGCGTCTGGTTTCTCTTTGGCTTTTCTAGCTTCAAGTCTCACAATTGGATATGCTGCTGCTGTCTGTTTTCTCCTAGGTATACAAAAGAAAAACGTGGGTTTATACCCCATAAGGTACCTTGTCCCCACAATCCCCTTAAGCTGGTCATTCACTATAAACTTAAAAGTTTTAATACCTTACAGCAATGGATTTGCTTCAATCTCCTCTGCCTAGCTTTTATTTCCCCCTCCCTCTTTTGGGGGATTGTTTGTGGCAGATCTGGTTTTTGTGCCTACTTCCATGGCACTTCTGATACTGTTGCTGTAGGGATGTCCTGTGATGCAACTTTTGCTACTTGCAACAAATCTTCAAGTGTTTCAGATTTCAGATTTGGCAGGCCAGCAGCTGTTCTTTTCAGGAGCATTTCCTCTTTTCCTTGCTCATTAGTTCTTTCTCTTATTTATCTGAAGAATAAAGGTGGTACAAGGTGTATGAAGACACTTTGGCCATAGCAATTCTTTGTTTGGCAAAGGGCAAGAATAGGATAGTGGCAGAGTTTTATGACTCTGGAAATCACAAATTTCTTTTTCCACAGGAGGAAAAAATGTGGTAGCCCACAGACTGTTCCTGACAGAAGGAAGAAAACTCTAACTGCTCACAAACACTTCTTGTCAGGATGCAATTCCTACAGATCCTGTGCAGGAAAGCGGGGAGCCTGGAAATGCTTTTTCAAATACCATTTTGCCAAAAGCCATTCCCATATACGTGTCTGTCTACCTCTGCATGTGTTCATAGTAAAAAGAAAAAAGGAAACAGTTATGAACAAGTTGACCAAGAAAAATACAAGAACTTGGTCCACTCTGTTACATCTTACAAAACCAGTGCCCAAACACCAGAGACAATACTTGAGGAAGACAATTTGTTATATGGGCCACCAGGTAAACACAGACCTCCAATTAAAGCTGGGACAAAAACTCCCAAGAATTGGATTCCTTTAATAAACCCCAGCAAGAGAATTCTTCCTCTCAGCAGTGATTCAAACGTCCCCATGAAAATCGAGTTACAAAGAACAAAGATGCCCAGCGTTACCCGCATCCTTCAACAAACCCTCTCTCCACAGCAAGTCTTTTATCTGGAAAGATGGAAGCAGAAAATGATAGAGGAACTTGGAAAAGAGGGGTTTGAAGAGTATACCAAAAGTAAGTCTAGCCACAGTGTGATTGCAGAGTAGAAGCACTAGTCTGGATTGCTGGCAGGTACGTTAGGTCAAGTGGTTTGGAAATCCGTGAAGTTGTTTCCATTTCATGAGAGCGTGTTGTGAGTGTACCTGTTACCAATGAGCCTTAGCTCTGGTCTTTGTTCTAGGACCACTAAAATGGATTGAGAAATTTGTGGAAAACAAGAATCAGACTGTAGACATATTTTGCTCAATACTGTCTGACTTTCCTTTAGTTCTCTGTTTGCCAGGATCTATTTAGAAATCGATATTTTCAAGCTGATATTACTGAGCCTCTTTGCCATTACAAAGCTACTTTGTAATAAGATGGAAATAGGCATTTTGAACTCATATAATCCTGAGTGTTTAAAAACCAATGTGCCCTGCTGTTTATGGTGAAGTTTTTCAGTAACTGTTTGGTTTATCCAGTGTGTGTATGAGTAATCAGTGAGACTAAAAAAGTAAAATAAGCATTAATATAAGGGATACCAATTTCACTCTTGACAATTTATTTTCTGTTTCTTTTCCTTCTCCCTATGCCCTCAAACTTTCAGTACAAAAAGCAGGACTGGTTTAAGAGCTGCATTGTGTAATGTGTATGATACAAATCTAAAGAAGTGTCTAAAATGTGAGGGGGTTTTCCCATTTTTCTTAGATCTTTTTCTCCAAGGAGAGCTCTTCCATTCAGCTTTGGAATCGATACTCCTGTCTGAAGAGAGGGCAGCTAAGGAGCAGGGCGAAGATGATATCGTGGCTGGCTACTTATCCAGTGTGGAACATGTCTTGGAAGACATCAGCGAGGTGAAGGCTCTGGAAAGTGGAGTTCACCACGAGACCCTGCAGTACCTGGGCCTGGTCGACTGCGTGGCCAAGTATCGGTGAGGTGCCCTCCCCTCAGACTCCTGTGGTGCCTGTGGAGGCCAGGGAGTGGTTGAGTGGTTGGGGGAAGCTGGACAGAGCTCTAGGACTGGCAAAATGAAGGAACTTCCCTGGATGAACCTGATGGCAGAAGTGCTGTTTTTCCTGGTGGAGAGTTCCTTACTGGAGAAGGGACAGGTCTGAGCAATCATCAGCATTTTCCAGGAAGTGCGGCAGGTTTTAGTAAGCTTTGGTTTTTAGGATCTAAACTGCAAGTGTGAAAGAGACTTCTTTAGACATAATAATGAGCAACATGACATCAGGGTGAAACAGGCTGAGAGTGAGAAGTCTGTATGTGCTGTGTCATCCTTTATTTCTTGCTTGTGACCAAACTGAGGTTTAAAGAATTGTCCTATTTTGTTCTCCTGTGCAGGGGCCGATTGTGTGTGATCGACTGGAAGACTTCAGAGAAACCAAAGCCATTTCTACAGAATACTTATGACAACCCATTACAGGTTGCAGCATATATTGGAGCCATAAATCATGATGCCAATTATGACTTCCAGGTCAGTAGGCCTGCTGCATGCCGAGACAAGCAGCAACGCCTGTGTTATCTTCATATCTTCCTGCCTTTAGAACCTGCTGTCCATCATGGATGTGTTGGTAGGATTTGTAACAAAGCAGCCCAGTCCTAGATCAGGTTAAGCTGGCATACTGTGAAATAATTCCACTACTCCTGCTAATCCTGCTGCCCTTGGCTGCCAGTAGTGAATTTTCAGTGGTTTTAAGGAAGTGCTCACTGGAACCAAGCGATACTCAAATGAACTCCCAGGGACTTGGCATCTGGGCAATCCCATGTGCTCTGTCTTGTGTGGTTTTTGCTTATGTTAAGAGTAGGAAGGGACAGGAGAAGAAATAAAGCAAAAGAGCCTGCAAAGAAGAAAATGGTGTGGGAGGGCCTCGCCTGCATCCGGTCTTGCTGTATCCCACTAGCAAATGAGGGACTAAGTGAGCACTTGGTCTCTGGAAGCTGTACTGTTTCCTCAGGGAAAAGCAGTGTGTTGTGAATCACTTCATCAGAAGACAGTGGAATAATGTTTTTAAAGACTCCAAAAGCAATTCTAGACTGCCTGCTTGGCCTGAAGGATTTTTACCTCATACAGATATTAAAGGGGGGAAATATGAAGCAGAAGAGAGCAGGTTAATTCATATGCTGTGCAAAGGACTTTCTAGAATACTGTAGAGGTTGGTAAACACAAGCACACTCCACAGACATGATCCTTACAGAGTGAAATATGGGCAGGAATTCTGCTATTTGCCTCCTGCCCCCCACTGCCAGTGGCTGATTGGGATTTGGGATTTGTCAGTATGAAAGATGTCAGAACATACCTGAGTAACCATTTCCATTCAGACTGAAGCTGGAGAGTGGCATCAGTCTGGTTGTAGGGCCCCAGGCAAAACCTCCTCAGTCTCTGGCAATTTTCCTGGCATCTGCAGGGTTTAAATATCACTCATCCTCAGAGTTCATGTCCCCTGGTTTTCACTGAAGTTACTCAGAGCCTTGGGCTCAGGGTTTTTTGGAGCATTTGAATGTTAAGTCTCCCAAGTATTTTATGGTGAGCTATTGCCCCTTTTTCTTCCCCATTTCTTACGTAAGATGTATGTGTTAGGGAGATGTTTTGCAGCGAGGTTTAGCTCTCAGGGTTGCATACACATGTTGGATTTCTGCCAGCCCCCTGTTTCTGCTGCAGGTTCGCTGTGGGCTCGTTGTGGTTGCCTACAAGAACGGCTCTCCGGCACATCCGCATTTCATGGATCCTGACCTGTGCTCACACTACTGGAATAAGTGGCTCTTGCGCCTGGAGGAGTACATGGACAAAAACTGACCGAGACTAAGCACAAGCAAGTGGTCTGAGCACAGAGACAAAGGAAGAACCTTTTGTTTAAATATACCACTTTCCTATTCTTTTTTGAATGACTTTGGCTAATTTCTTACTAGCAGGGTTCCCCTCCCTCCCCTCCCAAAAAGGTAAGCAACTTTCGAATGGGGAATATCTATTTGCTTATACTGTAGGTGACCTTGGTGGTCCAGGCAGAACAAAGCCAACTTAATTAGCCTCTTTTTTATCCCACACAGTTTATACAGCCTGAGGTTGATAGAAGAGTTTCTATTATCAAGTAGAACTGCTTGATCAAATCATCTTTCTTGATTTTTGAGAAAAAAAAATGTTGCAGAACTGAGTCTCTGAAAATGAAGTTGGTGAACTAAAGCAAAACAACATCTGCAGTGTAAAGCTGAGAGAAATGCAAATGATAAAGAAATTGATATAGTAGGCTGGGTTTCAGTCAGTTCTTGCTCATGCCATCATCAGGCTTGTTACTATTTGTGGTTTTTCTTACAGCTATGACTGGAAAACCTGTGGTGAGAGTTATAATGAAAGTCCTCATTAGCTCTTATGTAGAATACTACAGCAAAGTGGCCACTTAACAGAAGTGGCTCAGCAAGAGAGGAGCAGAATTGTAACCAACGCTCACAGAAATTTCCAGCAAGTGTTCTGAGAGGTGGGAATGTTGGCTGCTGCTAGTGGCTCCTCCTGCAGGTTTCTTAACACCCAGCCCACAGAAAAGCACTGTGAAATGGGCTCTGTGCCTTGGCTTGTGAGCTCTGTGCTGCCACTGCCTTGAGCTCTCCTGACTGCTGTGGGTCTGAGCCAACCAAGAGCCCACCCCTGTGGAATGATCCCCACTGTCATGTGAGTTTCTGTGTCAAAGCAGGCCTGTGGCTGTGAAGCTGGGCCTTCTGAGGGGTGAAGAGCTGCTGGTTGGGTTTTGGGGGCTGTTTTTTATGGGTTTCTGTTTGTTTGTTGTTTTGTTTTGTTTTTTCCAAGTAAGTTTGTGAATAAATGTTTTGAAACAGAACTTTTACTTTTGAAGCATATAAAATCAAGTTTTTAAAGCAGAGAATAAGCCTTGATCATGTCAGGCAGTATTGCTCTGGAAAGTAATACTTTTTTCCTCATTCTCTTTGTCTTCTATGAATTGTATGTATGAATTTTCACAATACCACTGCAGCTTACAAATAAAATTATGACCAGCCCCTAAGCTTCAAGAAAATCAGCCAGAATCATAGCTGAAAAACCAGAAATTTAAACCTCTGTGCTGCTTAATCTTGTGCCTCCGGAGTACTGAACTGTGGAAACTTGTGCAGTGAAACTGAGTTAAGAGTGGTACTTGCTTATTCAAACCTGGCCTAGTGATGTCATAATTCTGCTTAATTAGATTTCTAAAAAGACAAACCACGAGGACTGAAAAGCTGGTTCAGAGATGACACCACTAGGACACAGCACATGCACTCAGAAGTTCTACCTGTGTAACAAGGATCTTCCCAGAGCACAACATTTTAGCAGGTGGCTGATTTAATGTCACTGAACAGTGTCAGTGTTCTGTGAAAGACAGTTTGTGAATGCAAAGAGGGTGGGCAGAAGCAGGAGGTGATGAAAGGTGCTGAAATCCGTGGTTTGGTTGGGACTGGATGGAGCAGGCCAGTGCAGAACAGTTGGGCAATGTTTGGGTGGGATTGCTTTCTTCATCAGTGCCTCACTTACCCATTGGATGTCTCTGAACCATGTAAATGTTCAACCTCATCCTGCCCCCTCCTAAATAAGGACCAGTCTGGAGCCTGGGCTGTGTTGTTGGCTGGCACCTGTTGGATTTGTGTCCATTTGTTTAACAAAAGCCCTGTGCCTGAGGAAGGCTGCCAGCACAGTTTGTAAAGCTGAGTCCCAGCTGAGCGTACCTCAGAGAGCCAGGAGGAGGCAGCCAGCCTTCAAAGACAGCAGCGGTGGGAGTCGCCGTGTCTGGCACTTCTGAAAGGCTGGCTGCTGCCTTGGGCATCCCTGGCTGAGCTCTGGAGCAGCACAAGCTGGTTTGTCCTGTAACAGGACTGGCAGGTGCCTGTCGCCAGTGTCACACAAACCCAAACACACTTTGTGACCAGTTTCAATTAAGTTGCCAGATTTAAAGTGCTCTGCCCAGGGCACTGCTACGGGCACTCTCTGTCCTCTGCAGAAGAACCTGCCAGGCCACCAGGGCAGTCACTTCAGCTCTGACATCCAGCTTCCCAGAGCTTTGCTCTCCATCCAGAGTGGGTTTTCCCCTGTGCCCTGCTACCTGCTCCCTTTCTGTTTTGCTGTGAATCCTTTCTCTGCCCACCTCACTGTGCCTGTGGTTCTGTCAGCAGGGATGTGCTGTGGCAGTGACTCTGGAGGGAGAGCAGGAGGGATGAAAAACCAGCCCATGCACACAGGTACACACACAAAACATGTCTCTGGCTGGAGAGGAAGGGTTTCAGCCACGGCTCTGCTGTGCCAGGGGCAGGGCTGAGGTTTCAGCAGAGCTGAGCACACAAATCCAATGCAATCAGGGGAACATTAATCCCACTGCAGAGTGAGCAACCTTCCCTTTACACTGTTCAGTTATAAGACCTGGGGGGTCGGTGCACAAGCTTTATCTCTTTCTGCAAAGTCAGGATCTTCTAATTTACCTCAGATGCCTTTTTTCCCCCAGCAACTTCCCACTTATTAAAGTATTCTACAAACTTTCCTGCTACATAGAACAACTTTGTTCTTAGCACGGTGGCATCACTTTATTGTCTTCCTTTTCAAGGTCCCAAGCACCAACAGTTGTTGAATAAAGTATTAATATCTTTAGGAATGTTTTTAAGACCACTAAAAGATTTTTCCCCACAAAAACCCAAGCAGGTGCCTGTACAAAACTGAAGTGAGTTGAAAAGATTATTTTACAATTCTTGCAAAGTTGCTCAGAATCTCTCATTTTAGCAGCAATGACTGTGAAAGTCCTGGCTATGCCTGACTTTGTGTTTTGGGTGGGAGGAGCCTTCTACACTGACAGTGATCACAGAGGAGCAGCCAGATTGGTGCCTGCAGTTTTGCACTCATCTCCTGAAGCAGACACAGGCTCAGTTCCCCTTTCCACTGCATTGTTGTATTAATGAACAGGCACTTGAATATAAAAGAGAAAAAAAAATCCCCAAACACACACACACACCATAAAATATGCACAAAATTGCATTTCATCATGACAGAAAATACTTGTTTTCAAGTGATTACAGTGCTTTCTTTGGGTTTCTGGGTTGATATTGGTGTAAAAAGGATGTCATAATCCTCAAAGTGAGCATGGCAAATCCAGGAACGTCAGAGTTAAGGTTTCACTTGTATATCAACATGATAAAAGTAAGTTCATGGCTTAAAGTACCTAAAACACAACCAAACGTCTGCCCTGGAATAATGCCATTTGCAAGTAGAGGAAGTTTGGGAAGAAAAAGTTCTGCATCCTTTGAGAAGAGTTTCAACTCACCTTGGATCCCACTTCCATACATTGTTAGCAGACTGCACAGCAGGCAGAGTTAAGGGTATTGGCACATTTTAACTCATTTGCTGATGCAATGCACTCCTGTTCTTAAGGCACTTTAATTAATGTTGCACAGAACCACGTACCAGCACCACTCTTACCCAATACTTTTCTCCCAAACCTCTCATAAGTAATTTGCACAGGAGGTAACAGTTATTAACTTTACAAAATACACTGGGGAAAGGTGAACTTATTTGTCGGGAGTGTTCAGACCTGTGGTAGAGCTGGAACAGAAAACAGGTTGCCCAAATGTCAGTTCAGTAAATATTCCATCTGAGAGGTGACAGCCTTTGCAAGCATTCCATTTTTATTGGCCAGATAAAAAAAAAAAGTCTGATGTTTCCATCACAAATGGGAGTGTTTCTGTCAAGTTGAGGTTTTACCAACATCAAGAGAGTCCCGTTAACAAAAGCATCCCTTTAATTTCAGGTGTTTCTTTCAAAACTGTTCTTAAAAAAATAATATATATAGTCCTACATGTAAACTTCATTGCTGTCGAGCACTGTGAGCCCCCCGTGTCACTCGTCCTTGCCGTCCTCTTTGGAGTTCCTCTGCAGGACCGGGCTCAGTTTGGTTTGCAGAACGGCTGCGAGTTTTTTGGAGGTTTTCTTCAGGAAGGCGCTGCCGGGGTGGACGCCGCTGACGTGCAGGTACAGGTCCTCCTGCGTGGGGCCCGTGTAGCCGCAGTCCTCGCACACGTACAGCTTGTCCCTCCTCTGCTTGTAGGCGTACTGCTGCTGCACGCCGTGGATCTTCTTCAGGTGCGACTCCAGCGAGCAGCGCTGCGTGAAGGCCTTGTTGCAAACCTCGCACTTGTAAGGACGAATCCCTGCAGCGGGAAAACACAGGGGTTACCGTCCCCAGTTACGTTTCCTCACATCAGCTGCTGGGTACGTACCTAGCAGCCCAAGGAACTACCTCTCCGAACAAAACTTCCTGCTTTCAGGCTAAGGTTTTCAGGAATGGGTTCTCATATTTAGGTATAGAAAACCTAAGAATGTTTTGAGAAGGTGCAGGCAGATGCTGAGGATAACAGACGCCCATCAGTGGTTTGGTCCTAAGGCAGCCATTATCAACTCCTGCAAAACTTATTTTAGACCCCTGACTATTTGAAATCCTGTGATTAGGTAAAACTATCAGTTTCAGCTTCTATAATGAATGAAAGCTTCTGTCTTGGTAAGATTTTAATTTTTCTCTTCTAGTTTAATGAGACTGCAGTGAACAGTGGTGAATGTCCAGCGACCCCAAGTGCTTCAAAGGAGCGAGAGCGCTTTCATACAATACAGATCTGATGACTGAGATTACAAATTCTAGAAGAAAAGTACAGGAAGATGCAAGAAACAAGTCTGTGTGTTTCCAGAGGAGGGAGAAGGAACTGACTTGTGATTTGAATGCCCAGACAACCAACATCACAAAAATCAATTTTACCACCAATCAACACTGATTTAACAACACCCTCCCCAGTGCTTAAATAGTCGAGGATTTAGCAACACTTGAAAGAACCTAAACCAGCTGGAATTCTACTTACTAGACTAGATCAGTAAGTTTCCAAGCAAAGACCACCCTTAAAACTGATATAAGGAGTTACCTAACCCCCTCTTTTCCCCAGGGAAGATGGAATGCTGGGGTCTGGAAGATCAGACCTATGGTGAGCCAGGCAGAAATTGGTAAACCAGGTTGGTCCGTTCAGACAGTTGTAACTTTGTGATTGCATTAAGTTACCAGCCAGGAGCTGATCTTTCTACAAGAAATCCAAGCTAATTAGAAGTTCCAATAAGCAGCATCTGAACTGCATTTTTGTTTCGTTAAAAGAGGTTATCCCAGTGCACCAGATTAAACTATCAAGACAAAAGTTTCCTAATGCCTGCTGCTGTGAAATTGCTTCATTTCCATTAAACTGCAGTTGGAGAGAAAGCCCAAACCTTCATTAGAATTCACACACAAAAAGCAGTTTCGTGCTCATTTGAAGGCAATTTAAACTTTCACCATCCTTGGTGCCTGCTCCAGCAGGCAGGAACACAAGCACAGAAAGGGTAGTGCCAGGATGGCACAGCCCATCATGGCTATGGGAACCTCTTCATCACTTAGGAATCATTTTAAATCATTTAGGAATAATTTTAAATGATTCTGACCAGAGACACTCCTGGATTTATTTTCTGACTCTCTGATGAGGGTACAGCTTGAAAAATCACTTATTTTGGAAGCACTGACTCCACAGTCCAGCCACACCGCAGTGGCAGCTCCTTGCTCACAGCCAGCAGCTCTCCTTTCCACATGAAAGCCTTGCAAACAAACCCAAACAGCCCAAAACGCTGGCTCCAGGCAATGCCTTCCCATCCAAATGGGTGTCATTGGTTTTGGGGGCTTTACTACTAAGAAACAGCTCCTGCCTACCAACATCCTTGTGTCACCTCTAGCAGTTCACCTAGTTAACAGGGCCTAAACCAAAAAAGGGGCTCTGCAGAGCAAGCCCAAATAGTCTTCAGCTCCCACTGGGTGACCACACATCTGGAAAGATGGGATGTGCCTGTGAGATGTGGTGGATGCACCTTCTGGGTGCCCAACAGTGGAAAGTCAAAGCCTGCTGAACACAGCCAGCTTGACCCACCAGGAAGCATTGCCCTCAGTGAGGATGGGACTGATGTTTATTTAAGCCATTGCTTCCACCAAGAAAAAAAAGGCCAGTCAAACTGGCAGCCTTCTCCCTGCTCCAGGCTGGGGTAAGAACTTCTGGGAACAGTGAGCTGGATTTGAGGCAGCAGGAACACAACCACTGTTATTTGGGATGGACTCAGGAACTGACCCCGCTGCAGAGTGGCCACAGAGAGCACATCCCTCCAGCCTGGGGGAGGCACAGCATGAACCACGCTCTGATTTCTCCAGACAGTGCCAAAATCAAGCCATAATCCCATCCTGCACAACAATCAGCTGGGATGGCTCTCAACAGCGAAAACCCCAGGAAACTGCTGCTCGTTGCCTCTAGAGGGCAAAGCGTTTTCATCGAGCTCCTGCCTCCACTCATCGCTGCACACTGATAACGTGCAGTGATTTGCTATCCCGGCGGGTTATCCCGGGCAGGTTCTCCTGGTGGGTTATCCCAGCCTCGCTGCCCCCGGCATGGCAGCACGGGGCTGTGTCTACACGAGGTGTGGATGGCAGGTCCTGCACCCTCACTGCTTCACACAGATTGCATTAGTTCTCCTCAGAGTTCATCATTCCCCGGACTTTTCTCTGTCCACACTCACATCGTCCCCTTTCCTCCACTGCATCCCCACTAGTTTTTTGCAAATGTTGTTTACCAGGGCTTTGTGTTATGATCTTGCCAGGTTACCCTCACCCTCTCCTTGTCCTTGTTCCATGCCACCCCTTCTCCCCAGGTTACCCTCACCCTCTCCTTGTCCTTGTTCCATGCCACCCCTTCTCCCCAGAGCTTCCCGCGGTCCCCAGGGAACGCATTCTCACCGGTATGGGTCCGGACATGCCTTTTCAGATCAAAGGTGTCGTTGAAGCCTTTTCCACAGAAGGTGCACAAGTGTCTCTTCACCTGGCTGTGGCACTTGATGTGACGGTTGAGCATCCTCTGCAGGCGAAAGCCTTTGCCACACAGCTCGCAGCTATGCAGGGCAGCATCGTTGCAGGTGCCAGTGGTGAACTGAGGAGCGGAAGAGGACTGCGTGAGCATTGGGATGAACAACAGAGGACCAACAGGAGAAATAAAGCAAAACAAGCAGGGCTTATTGGGGCATTAAAAAAAATATTGGGATCTATTAGAAATGAAAAGTGAAAGCATTCGGGAGATTCCTGCAGGGGGAAACTTTCACGCTTTCCTTGCAATCAAGTGGGGGACTTGATGTGCATGGTTTGGGACTGAGGCATCTCGGGACAGCTTGGATTCAGGGGTTAAAACAAATTCTATGTAGTGCATTCCTTCCAGAGGCAGGAATTCCAACCCTCGTCCGGCTACCTCCATGAACACAAGGGCTGAGGCTATGAGCACCTTTCTGTGGGAGCACACGTGTGTTTGCTCCTGCACTCAGCTGATATCCTGGATGGAGAAGGGAAGTCCTCTGGTGTGAGAGAGTTGTATTACGCAGTGCCTTCGCTAGTCACGCCTCCAACTGCTCCGGGTCCCTCAAAAACCGGCCAGCAGTGATAAAAAAGGTGGTTTTGGAGAGATAAACCCAAGGCACATTGTGCTGAGTCAGCAGAGACTGAAACAATGGCACTAATCTCCCCCCGTTGGTGTCCCCGGCTCGTTAATTAACAGCAGAGTGACATTAGGGGGTAATCTCCTCATTCCTGCTCCTAGCACCAAAAGCATTGTGCCAACACCATGGCATAACTTGACTAAAGAAGACACTGATGATTCAGCTCCTGGGAAGATCATTCCTCAGAGGAATATCTGGAAAATGTAAATACTGCGCTGCTGGTTTAATTATTCCTGGCAGAACACACGGACCCTGTTAGATGCCCAGGATGAGGGAAAGCCATCAGAGCAGACAGGACCATGGGCACACATCCATCAGATGAAAAAACTCAGCTCTGCTGAAACGAGGTTTTGCTGTGACTGTCACTAACAGCCCAGGTTAAATTATACAAAGTAGGTTAAAGTCAAACAGCAGCAGGGCGGGCTCTTCACAAAGACAGGAATACGTCTGGGGTTTCTTTTTCCGGAAGAGCCAGTTATTTTTCCCGGTCCTCCTCCTTTGCTTACTACTGAAGCAACGCTACTCGAAATTGTAAAGAAAGATTAAAGAAAACGGCAGCTGTGAAACCACGAGATGTGAAACTGGAGGGGGAGCCATCTGGGAAGAATCTGTTAGGCAACAGGGCTATGACTCCACCTCAAGCAGCTGCATATAACCGGGGTGAAACCTAATCATGAGGCTTAAGAACACGGTGACTGAAAGGCTGTCAGCCCGGCACAGACAATGGTAATTTTTACAGCTCCATCCAGCGAAGCAGCAGCCAGGGTTTAACGAGGTGTTAACTACCAGTGGTAAACACATCTCCTCCTGCCTAGCGCTGGGGTGGCCTGGCTCCCTCCACCTCTGCTGAGGGGACCCTGGATATTCAGAGAGAGACGCGGCGCTGTTTGGGAGCTCGGTGTTGAGTTCTCAGGTACCACGAGGACCTGAGGCACCGTGAGCAATTTGCCTTCTCAGCCTCGGGAGGGAAATCACTGCTCTGTTCTGCTGGTTCTGCCCAAGGAACACCCAGACAGCCAGAGCTCCTGGCCTTGCAGCAGAGAGGCTCTTCAGCAAAGTCAGTGGACAGATGATTGCTTCATTTCATCCAAGCCTGCAGGTCGATCTCAAGGTGGCAATGGTCTTTCACAGCTATGGAGGAGAACCTTTAGCTGCTTTCTCGATAGGTCAAGGTGGGAGGGGGGCAGCGTGAAGATTCACCCCAGCCCCTCTCGGTGAAGGCTTGAGTACAACCTATAAGGCAGCTTTTAAGGAGGCCCCACGCTAAGGAACAAGATCCACCCACGCACCGTGGGGCATGACTCCTAGCTGCCAGGGCTGGTCCTTCCTGGCTGGGTTCAGAGCTCCTGCGGGACCCGAGCCAAGCAGGTCAGGGGCAGCACGTCCCAGGCAAGGATAAGAGAAGGCAAAGGGCACTGGAAGATTATGGCACATCGCTTAGGAGGCTTGCCCTGCTGCTGCCATCCTACGGCCGGCTGTTCTCACAGGCCTCCACCTCGGTGTGCGGGACAGGTGCTGTCACCACTCGCAAAGAGAGCCCAAGGGACTGTTGTCACCTGGTGTCCGCGGGCAGCAGCCAGGCCTTGACCTTGAACCGGGGTCACCCCATTGCCAGACAAGAGATGGTTGGGGTGCGGGCGGTTACCTTGATTTTTGACCTGACCATGGGGCGCTTGACGGCCAGGTCCAGCAGCATGCCCCCGGCCGTGCCCAGCTCACCGGGGGCAGGTTGGGGCGTCGGGGGGTCGCTGNACCCCTGAGCCGCGGGCAGGGCAGGGGAGGGAGGCGGCGGGCGGGAGCCGGCGGGCCCCGGTGTTTAACCTGCGGGCGGGCCGCTGGCGGCGGGGGAGGATCCCCGGCTCACGCTGCAATCGGAAACTCAAACACGAACGGTCCCAAAGTTCAAACAAGCCAGCTCCGCCGCCTTCCCGTTATACCCCGGGCAAGGGCAGGAGGAGCGGGAGGAGGAGGAGAGGGGGAGGCCAGGAGTACATCACC
>VWZW01003626.1:1991914-2004288 GCA_013397115.1 Edolisoma coerulescens | reverse complement strand
GTCTCTCGCGGCGGCGCCCGGCGCGGGGCGGCGGCCGCCGGCGCCGTACCTGGGATGTAGGTGTCGGCTCTCTCCTCGTCGGGCAGCCCATCCCAGCTGCGCACCGCCGGCTGCGGGCTCCGGCGCTTCACCAGGAAGGCTCTGGGCATGGCGAGGGCAGGGGGCACGGCTGGGCACGGAGCGGAGCGGCCGCTTCAGCTCCGCCGCCCGCCCGCTGCCCGACGGGGCGCGGGCGCTGCGCTGCCGTCCGGGGGAGCGGGACCGCACGCACCGGGCAGAGCCGCTGAGGCGCGGGGAGGGGAAGGGGAGNGGGGAGGAAAGTTTCATAAGGTGGAATAGAAAAATGCACCAGGAAACTTGGGAAGGAGCATGCGTGCTGCAAACATAACGGTGTCAACAAGTCTGCTTACCTGTCCGACCGGTTGGAGCAGCTGAGCTTTGTTCCAGCCCTTCCTAAGGCATGAATGTTTGCAAAAGAATTTAACGTCTGAAAATTAAAAAAAAAAAAAACCAAAAAACAACCCAACAAACCCAACAATCCAAAAACCCAAACGAGGAGGGGAGCCCCGCCGCTGCCGCCTGCCCGCGCCCCGCCGGTGGAGCCCCCGCCGGGAGGGACCCGCTGCCCCTCTCTCTGCCGCCGCACCGGGATGCCCTGCCGGGAATGGGGGCCGGGGCTGCTCCCCGTTCGCGGGTGCGCGTCCCGCCGCCCGCGGGGGGCTGAGCGGAGACCTCCCCGGGACAGCCCGTCGAGGGGAAGATTTGCCGAGGCGCCGGGAGAGGCCGAGCTGTCCTCGGGGCAGCAGCAGGAAGAGAAAGTTGTTATTATTTTTCTTAATGACCAGCCTTTCTTCTGTTCAGAAAAAAAGAAAAAAGAATTTTTATTCTTTTTCAGTCATTGATTTAAAATTAAAAATGTGTCACAGCCTTTTCTCTCTCCCCCTCCTTTTTATTTTTTTATTTTTTAATTTGCCTCTTGTCTTCTTGTTTTCCCCCTCTTCCCAAAGTGGAAATGAAACAAAGACAAGAGGTTAGGGTATTGGGGAAGGAAGCAAAAGAAACAGAAGAAAACCCACAAAAAGCCTGCGAGCAGAGCCTGCGCCTGGCGTGGCCTTGGGTGTTTAACAACATTCAGGGATTCCTTCTCCCGCCTCCTGTTCAATCTGCTTTTTTATTAAAAGCAGTGGAAACGCACTTGGTGCCTCCCTCCCCAAGCTCATCCCTGCGGCAGAGACGGCACCGGGCTGGAGCAGTTGCGGGAATGAGCACCAGGAGCTGTTTTCCCACATGAAGGAAGAGGCCTTTCAAACGGAGTCACTCCTCTCTGAGGGTGCCGCTTTCCTCCCACAGGGCAGAGCACAGACCGGGGGAATCGATGGGAGTTTCACTGTTGGTTTCATTGAGACAAAGGTTTAACTTCAGGGGCTGGACCTGGAGCCTCTGAAAAGAGCACGCCTTCAAGTGTCACAGCCAAATGAGAGAGCTCTGCTCCATGCATGTCCCCGTTAGTCTTTTGGGAGCCTGAGACTGGGGGTGTGGGACAGCCTGGAGCCCCAGCGATAAAGCTCCAGCCCCACATCAGGTGATGCACTGCCAGGGAGCTCCTCCAGCAATCTGTGTTTCCAGTAGGATCTCCCAGCACCTACTCACTCCCCCTGCTCCTGTGGGGAGTTTACAGTCTCCACAGGTACCAGGTGAGAAGCCACCTCAGCATGGCTTCGGGCAATACCTCAGCAAGACCGCACATAAAACCTTCCCTTTCTCTCTTTCTCTTTAAGGCTATGTAATTTCTCTGTTATGTCTGAGATTTTGCTCCAGGACAAAATACAGCTATGTGGGGCTTAATTGATTTTTTTGCAGTGCTTTCAACTTGAGATTTCTTTTATTTTAACGACTCCTTGTCTTTTAAGCTGAAAGAGGTAGCAAATGACATTAATCAGAGCACTCCCAAGCCGAGAGCTTGCTGTGACGACTTCACTGTCATCTGGGCTTTCTCAAATCCTGTTTTGAGCTTCTCACTTAATGAGGTCCTGGAGCACGCACTTCACCTACACTGGGTGCTCCAAGTCAGACGTGCAGTTACAAGCATGGCTGAATCAGGAATAATAACAATAACAATAATAATAACAATAATAATAGTAATATCAGCAGCTCTGGAGCCTTGACACGCGTGGTCAGGGCTGAGGTGTGCCCAGCACCATTGGAGACACAGAGTGGAGAGAAAGTCCTGCAGCCTCTGGCAAGGCAAGAGGAGCTGGGTGGAGAGGCACCAGCTCCATCAAGGAGAGCATTCCAGCAGTGGTGAGCTGCCTACTTGCTGAGCTACCTAGTGGAAATGCAGGCTGTTCACCGAATTTGGGTGTTGCTTGGCCAGAGCCCGTAAGAAAACCATACTGCCTTTCCTACAAACACCATTCTTTGGTATTTTCTAACCTGGAGGAGCCTGGGGAGCGTGCTCACAGCATGACCCCACCAACACCACTGCAGGGAGGCATATGCAGCACCATGAAGTGGGATCCTTGGGGATCCTTGTCTTCAGCGAGGCAGTCCACGGAAACATCACTGCACGGCCATGTCCTTCCCCATACTCCCACTGGAGCAATGTAGCACATATAGCTCGAGCACTGTAATTAAACTCGATAAATAATGATGCTAATGAGATAATGGCACACAAACATTTCTGTAGGATCTTGTTTAATTTTCAGCATTACTTGGGTGTGGGAGAAAATCCAGTATGTTAAATTAATATTTCGGGTGTAAATCAACTTAAATGTACAAAATGCCCCGTAGGGTCAAAGCACAATGGGACCCACCCTTATGGATTTGACTACTAAAATGTGTTTCATTTCACTCAGATCATTTGGGAGTGAGGAGGGAGAGGTGGGATCAAAGAAAGAACCAGCCGTGTGTTGCTGTCTCAATGACATCCCGCCCCTTCCCAAACTAGCCCTGTGTGGGGCTGGCCACGTGCGAGGGGCAGAGGGACTCATCCCCCTCATTCTGCAGGACCCCACGTCACTGCCAGCCTCACCCTGTTGATGTGGCACCAAGAGGGGAGTGGGGACAGGGTCCTTGGGGGCAAGGAGCTGGGTGCAGGGAGCAAGGGAAGGAGCTGGGCTTGGGCAGAGCAGAGGGAGAGATGCTCGGGAGAGGAGGTGTAAGGAGGGCACTGCTCAGGGGACAACGATTCAGTTTGATCCGTGAACAGGGAATATTTCAGCTGTGATCCCAGGGAGCCCTGTCCATTCTTCTTGCCTGGGCTACTTTTCACAGTGATCAGCATGATGTGGCTGCAGAGGGACATGGTCTGGGCAGGGATGGGGGTTTGATTGCAGAGCCCTTCAGAGCTGAATGTTGTTGAAAGGCACAGTCATTCAGCGGTGCCCTGGCAATGTCTTTAGCGTGGAATCCAGCAAAGGGACCTTCCCGTTCAACCCCCAGCGGCCTCTTGTCCCCAGCCACCACTCCTGCACAGAAATGGAGGGACTCCAGCAGGTCCACCTGCAGGGGCTGGGGATGCTCTGCCCACAAGGCTGAGAGCAGTCATCCAGGACCCTTTTTCTGGCCATTTCTCATGATTTTGAGCCCAAACAGGCCAGGGGGTGAGAATGAGAACAGAGATGAGAACCTGGCTGGTACAGCAGCTTGGCAATGCAACCTTTGGTTTCTGGCTCCCAGCAGAGCTCAGGTGAGGAGATTTATACAAGTTTATTGACCATGCAGGAGAGGCCACAGCTTCATACCCTTGGGAAGATGAACCTTCATCTTCAGGGTCTGTAGTGTTCTTGACACACCAGGGCTGGGACATCTGGGCTGCTGCAAGTCACCCAAACTCCCAGCTGACACCCCCTTGGCTGGTAAGCCCCCACGCTGCTCTCAAGAGGCATTTTGGGAGAGATGGGGAGGAGTCTGGGTGTTAAAACACTGCCCAGTCCTCTGCAAGACACTCCCTGGTGTGACACCCCTTCCTTGAAACGCTCCACGTGTCCCCATCCAAGGTGGGATGGTGAGCACAAAGCCCAGTGCAGCACCCAGGAGTGGGCACCGCCAGGCCACCAGGAGCCCTGGGGTCACATCCCAGCCATGTCACAGAGAGAGGTTCACAGAAGGAAGATGTTCTCATTGCAGCCAAGGCAAGAGAGAGTATCTCCTGTGCAGCCTTTTCCAACCTCCTGCCTCCTTGGATAATCCAGCAGAGGTCAAGCATGCCATAGGGTCTTTCGGGCAGGATTGCGAGGACCTCTGAGGACTGTGTCTTAAAAGCCCACAGAAAAGCACAATGTCCCCCTGCTCTGGAAGAAACCCTCTCCTTGGACATATGCTGCTTCCAGCCCCAGCTTTCCTGCCACCTGGTTGTCTCTGTGCGGCAGCCCAGCGTCTGTCCCTGAAGAGCCGAGGTGCTCCCGGCGATGCTGCGGTGCTGCCCGGCCCGCGCTGCATCGCCCGCCCGCGGCGCGGGGGTGACTCAGCCGGGTTTCGGCAGCCGCCTGCACGCACACACCGTGCCTTGCCCGAGGGGCTGCTCTTGTCTCCGAGGGCAGGTTCCCACCCAAAGCACGGCGTTTGGGTGCACACTGGCCCGCGGTCCCGCGGGGGGCAGGGGGATGTGAGCACTGCTGGGGTGGCACGGGCCGCCAGAGCAAAGCTACTGCCCTGGTCGCTCTCTGTCTTGCCAGCTCTGGGGCCAAGCCTGGCCGCTGGAAAGCTCTACTTCCAAGCCAGGTTTTGGCAGCTCTCCTGCTTAGATGAGGAAACACTTCACCGCAGCGGCAGGAGCCAGAGTGGCTCCCCGCCAGCATTATCTTGGAAGAAGGGAGCAGTGGCTCTGCAGGCTGCCCCAGTTAGGAGGGTGATCTGCTTTCCTTGACTGAGCAGGGAGGGATGGAGAAGGTGCCAGCCGGGGGGAGATGGCTCCCCAGGCTGCGGCAGAACCTGCCCTGCCTGTGCTTCCCTGCCGGGTTTCAAAGCACCCCACCAGGCTGACTCACCGGGCTCCCGTCTCCCTGCCTCCCACGGCCCCTGCCACTCCCGGCGTCTCCCTGTCTTTCTCGACCTATAGCTCCACTTCCTTCCCACTCTCCCCAGCCGGCTCAGCACTGTCTCTCTGGCCGCCCATTCACTGTGGTTCTGCTCCCTCGGGGCACCCAGCATCACCACGGGTTCCCACCGAGCCTCCGGGTCCCACTCCCTGTGGAAATGGCCCCCTGTGAGGCCCGTGTTGGGTGCTGGACCCCGGCAGCATCCCCTGAGCATCCTCCCCAGTGGTATCCATGGCCCTGTGCTTGGGGGAAGAGGCTGCTGGAGGATCTTGTGTGCCTCATATCCCCTACACGTGGTCCAGCACTGCTCTGAGAGGACAGTGACCCCCTTGGAGAGATGTCCACTCTCACAGGGTAGGTCAGAAGAGCCCTGAGCTCTCAGAGTGACATGGAAAGGTGATTTTGTGAGTGTCTGTCTCTGGAGATCTCTGAAGCCCCTTGCCAGCTTTGCCTGCACTGTCTAGCTTTTTTTTGTTTTTGTAGTTGCTTGGTTTCCTGCAATCCTACTGCCCAGTGTTTCCTCCCTGGGAATTTCAGTGTGTTCTTATCAAGCCTGATACAGCAGCAAAGGTTCCAAAGGTAGTGAAATCCCAGGAGTATCATGCAAGTCAGTAGCTAAATAGCTGACAGAAAGCTACTCCTCTGAGTGTTTCTGCTGTGTTAAAAATATTCACCTTTTTAGACACCAGCAAATCCACATGGGCTCTAGTTTCCAAAAACTGTATCCACGTAAGTCAGAGCCCCTCCAGCTTTTCCAGTAACTATCACTGCTGGTGGTGGCCCGAAGTGCCCTGTGTTTCTCTGGTGTTTTCATAAGAGACATCTCTATGCCCCAAACCCAACAGCTGCGTGAAGAGTGAAGAGATGGGGCAGCAGCCTCTCGCCCTTCTTGCCCAGTTGTTTGGATTTTGGATTCTCTCTGGCAGGTCACAGAAAGCTTCAGCCAGGTGGGTTTGGCCAGATAAGCAGCTTCCCAATTCAGTCTCTAGAGGGGCTGCTGGAATGCAGTGGAAAGGCCATCACGGGTGGTCTCCGGACACCCCACCCCCTGGCTTTATCCTTGTGAGAGGCATTTTCCCTCCCTGCATTATGCTTGACTCATCATCACTACATCTCCCTGTTCCCATTTTGCTGCCCAGCTGGAGTCTGCTTCAGCAGGGTGACCACGCAGATGGGAAGCATTGCCTTGGAAAAGACACCTTTTCCCTGACACTGGGACGCACAGCACATCAGGATGCACTGCCACCGGGATGCACTGTTGTTGGGATGCACTGCACACCAGGATGTGCTCATGGAGGCTGAGAGCTCAAGAAAGGAATGCGAAGCCCATTAGCTGACTGGGATGACAATTTAGGGAGCCAGGGGGAAAGCTCTCCGTGAAAAGCTGGTGGAAAAAAGCTGGATGAGCCACAACTGGGGGCTGACTCAGTCAGTCCCTTTCCAGGTTCCTAAAAATAACGAGTGTGCCTTTGAAACCCCTGCTTCCCGCAGCTGGCACGGCATAATAAGCTGTGCTTCCCCCCTCCCACAAGCCCTGCCATCTCTGCCATCCCCCTCCAAGCTCAAACCTCGGTAGTAGAAAATCCCCTGTCCCCTCCCCAAGGACAAATGGCACCTCTGGGGCCCCCCAAGGCTTCCTCATTCCTGCCGGATGACGGCTGCCATAAATCCCATTGTATGCGTATGGAGTTTAAGCATTTCTTTACCATCTCAAAAATCTCCAGGAGGGACTAGGTGCTGTCCCTGCCATCCCTCTCCTTTTGCAGGATTAATGGAGTGAGAGAGGAGTGATAAGGGCAGAGAGGGTCAGCAGGAGGAAGGAATAACTGTCTCCAGCTGGGTGCTCTGGGACAGTCCCATTGCTGCCACCCCGGCCAAGCACCCTGGCAGCGCAGCTCCCCGGGGTTTCGGCAGCAGGAGAAAAACAAGATGAGGTTCTACTGGACTCCTCTCAGCTCCTCCCCGACAAGGAAGACCACCAAGACAGCCTTGGCCACTGGCAGTGGTGATGCCAGCCTGAGCACAAAAGGGCTCCAGGCAGGGCCAGGGGACAGGACAGGATGTCCCAGCCCCTGTTCGGGCACTGCGGTGTTAGAGAGGCACCTTTGCTGCTCCTCGTCCTGGTGCCACGCGTGCAGGGGGAGGGCTGCTTCCCAACGGGGATCCAGCGCTGCTGCTGGAGAGCCCCTGCCTGTCCCGCCTGGGCTGCAGCAGAGCATGTGCTCCAACACGCCCAGGATGAGTGGAACACCGGGGTACACACCCGCTGCCTGTGGAATTGCCTAGGGAGCTCAGTGGTGCCGCTTCCAGCTGGGCTCCTTTCCTTACAGCTCTGGTCTGACCGCTGAGGGGGCTCAGAGCTGGCTGCAGCACCCATGGGTGCCTCTGGCCCCTCCATGCACACACAGATGAGGCTAAAGCCTGACTTTAGTCCTCTTCTCCCTGCTTCCTGCATGGCTGCAGCCCAAGAATCCCTCCTCCTCATGGGAGAGCCCTGGGTGGGTGTGAGCTAGGGGTGCAGCTCTCCCTGCTTTGGGGGCCAGGACCTCCCCCACACCTTCCTGACTCCCAGCAGCCCTGCAAGCTGCAGAGTGACTGCAGAATTACCCTGCCAATGCTTTGGGGTTCCATGCACAACGGTTTTAATCTCCTGGTACCTTTTACAACGATTTCCAGGAAAGAACAAATGCAGCCCTAACCCTGCAAGCACCGCTGCCCTCAGCTCTCAGCAGCACCCGCGGTTCCCGCCGGCCGCGGGCAAGGGTCTGTGCAATTGCCACCAATATAATTATTACGTGCTGGGACTACATCCTCTCCCTGCTGCACAGCAGGCAGACTTTGGCCTCTGCCTGCATTTCATTCCCCTCTCGGGGGGAGCACTTGCAGGAAGGAGCCAGGGTGCCCTCCCTGGGTCAGGCACATTCTGCAGCACCCCAAAACGAGGGGCAGGGACCAGCCATGCCATGGGGAAAGCGCGGAGAGATGTGGTGGGGAGGCAGCATCCAGACCCTCCTCCTCACTCCTCCCATCCTGGCGATGCCAGGGAAGGAGTGTGGGGTGTGTGAGCTCATGGGGGGCCCCTTTGCACCCTCTGGCCAGGGCAATATGAGGCGCTGGCACCTGGTGGCAGCCCCACACCTTAGTTGATTTAGCTGGAGGTGACCCGCCGGCATGCCCGGGGCTGGCTGGCTGGCTAACGTGTAACCACACGAGCCCGGCTATAAAACCAGCGAGGCTCCAGAGGCGGCTGCCCGGAGCTCCTGCCCTCGCTGCTGGAAGGAGGAAGTGCACGGGGAGTTTAAAATCAAAAGTAACTGTTTCGCAGGCTGCCCTGCCAATGGAAGGAAAGTTTCAGCGCTCCTTGCTCTTAAGGAATGCCGTCATCTTCCCCCGTAGTTTTATCTTTCCTCCAACATTTAAATCTTAGGACAATCAGATTTGCTTCCCTCCAGCTCCCTGGGAAGAACGATCAGAGGGCCCTGGGGCTTGTCTGAATGGGAGGAGCAGCAAAATTCATCTGAATTGCTGGTGAGCTCCTTCCTGTACAAGTGCTGAGGGGATGAGTTCCAAGGGCTTTTACTTCATTCATGCCCATCAAAAAATAAAACTCCCAAGCCAGGCACACCTCCAGCTGCATGGAGAGGAGGCTGACCTGGTCAAAATAAAGCATTTTTAATATATACATTTAATGAATTAAAACTATTTTTGGAGTTTCTGTGCACAGAGGAGCCCTCAGTGACCCCTCTGAATTACAGAGGCGAGACACAAAAAGTAACACATTACGATTTTTTCCTCTGCATAATGCACTTTTGAATACCAACAACACGACCCTGCCAGCAAATCCTACAGAAACATTTCCTGCAGGGCCAGGGTGGCTGCAGCTGGACCATCAATGCCCACACTGCCACAGCCAGGTCTGTCCCTGTTGCGGAGGGACGGGAATAATTCCGTGTCTCGAAGAGGAAAAGGTATCACAGTGAGATAAAAGTGCCCACAACACAGCAATTCGCTATTTTTGCTGCTATAATTAGCACTGCCATAAGGAGAAAATCGATGCTAACAGCAGCAGGCACAGCCTGCTCCCCTCAGCTCTGCCTCTACCCCAAGACCTCGGCAAAGCTGTGCAGGCACCCACACCCACACTTGTCAGCCACACTGAGCTTCACAGAGCACATGGAAACTTGGGTTAGGCTGAATTCAGGTTTGGTTTTTATTGTCTTTGCCACTGCAGTGGCCAAGCCCCTGTGTCCCAGTGGAGAGCTCTGGGTGTGTGCAAAGTCCCCCTGTGTGGGCACACGCACACGCACACACACACACACTGGGAGGCAGGGACAGCTGCCTCTGCAAAGAGAGAAGGACAGCCAGCAGCTCGCCAGAACCCTGGGGGAAAACCCTGAAAGCTGTGTGAAAACACACATTTAGGATTATTTTTTTGTTGTTATTATTATTATTTTGTTTGTTTGCAGTTTGATAAAAGAGATTGATTCCCCACATTACACAGGACAAATGGAACAGGAGAGGGCTGTGGTTCAGGACATGAACCTGGACATGGGCTCTGTCTGAACTTTTCTCCCTCCCCTTCCATATCTTGCAGGAGTTTCCTCAGGCTTCAGTCCTTTTTCTTTTGCCACTAAGGCAAGCCACAACTGAGCACCCTGTTTTCCGGATTCTCTGGTGGCTAATATAGGGTTGAGCTGACACTGCCACCCCTTCTCTTCACGGGATGCTACCCAGAGTAACCACCTACGACACAAAGCTCAGCCAGAACTCCTCCACATCCATCAAAACGGCTGGAACAGGGAAATAAACATGGAAATCTTACTGAGACAGGGCCTGCAATGCAGCCTTATCTAGGAGAGTGGCAAATGCCTGTGAAAGAGCGTGGAGGGCAGGGATAGGGTGGATGAGGCACAGAGGTTGCACAAGCGGAATTTTCTTTGAAATCCAGGATAAAAATGCCCCCTAAGGATGGACTGCAGATGTTATCCAAGATCATTATCCAGATCTGAGCTGTTTGCCCAGGGGAAAAATGGCCTTGAGCTTTTCAGAGTCTCCTTCAGGTGCGACCCAACCCTTTCCCGCCGGGCGCTTGGCCTCGCCTCCACGAGCGGCTGCGCCGCTATTCCCAGGCCAGCAAAGGAGGAACCAGGCACAGGAAAGAGGGCACCAAAGCTGTGGGCATAGCACAGGTTTCACCAGCTGAGAAACCCTCCTGACCCACCTTTCCCTCAGCTCAAGCCCACCCTCTGCCTCACTCTTTGTTTGGGAGTCCCATGGATGCAGCCACCAGCCTTGTGTTCATTGGGCTGAAATCTTCTTTCACCTTCTCTCACAGATGGGACTCTGTCCTTCTGCCCACCACCAGCTCCAAAGGTTTTCCCCAGCAGCATCCCTTCCGGGCACTCCTGCCCTCCCATCACACCACTTCCCTGCCCCTGCAGCCAGGCTCTGAGAAAGGAAAATGGGCTTTTCCACATTGTGGCTGCGGCAAGGTTTTAAACCAGACCAGCTGCTAATCGGGACTTGGAAAAGATCCCCTCTCAGCCCAGAGCATGGGAAAGGGGAAAACAGAAGAGCAGGGTCAGGCCAGGGGAGCTGAGCCCTTCAGCGAGGCCCAGCCCTTGGGAGGCAGGGAGGGGAGCAGGAGCACCTGAACCAGCAGGGCAGAAGCTGAGATTGTGAAAGCCCAGCCTGAATGCTCCCTGCCTGGGGATTTTAGCCCCTCCAGTGATTAATGACAGGGCTGGGTAGAGGCACTCGGGGGGAGCTGCACCCTTCCCCAGTGCCAAGGGCGCTGTGTTGGCTCCCACCCAGCAGGCTCCTGGCTCGACCCCGTTCTTGGCACTCCAGTGGCCTTGGACACGTTACAAGCACTTATGCACAAACCCTAATAACAGTAAACACACCAGCGTGAGCAGAACCATTAGACTCAATTGAAATATTATCATTCCCACTAATTTCACCTTTCATTTTAATCACGTTCATTCAGCAGAGAGATGAGAAAGATTATAATGAGGAGGGATCAGCCTGACACGTTTGGTTTTCCTCTTCCACTGCGGACAGGGCTGGGGATGAGACCCAGGCATCCTCTGGCAGTAACTGCTCTGTGACTCTTCTAGGCTCTATCCGGACATACCCAAGCCTGATTTGGAGACAGGGACTGTGACACCTGCTGGGGTTGGGGCTCCTTGTGCCCCACCACCCTGCCTGGCAGGGAGCTGTGGCAGATGCTTGGAGAACAAAAAGCACAAGAAGGAGTCAGGAATAAGCCTACACCTGTCACAGCAAACCTCCCACCTCGGTGTTCATTTGTGGTTTAGGGAGTTCATGAGACAAAACCAGCATCCAGACATCAAGGGTGCTCCAGGAATTTGTACAGATCCTTTCTGGGTGCACGGGTAGGTTTCTGAAGGACTGGGGCAATGACTTCCCCAGCTCACTCCCACATGGTTCAACCTTCTCCTGCTTGACTTGAGCTTGTTACCCACTGGCAGTGGGAAATGGGGAATGGTTGTTCCCTGACCTTCTCCTTGAGGTGCAATCCCACCTCCCCACCAGCCATCCTTTTGTGTGATATGTTCCTAGGAGTCACCTCTGGTGGCTAATTTGGGTGGCAAGGCAGCGGATGGTGACTGCTGACAGGGTCTGCTCCTCGGGAGCGGGACTGAGCCTCTCTCTGCTCAGATACTTCAGCGAGGGGGTGCCAGGGAAAAGCCCCCAGGGAGAGGAATAATTCTGTCTTCGGAGCATGAAAAACTGGCAAACACGAGGCCTTAAGGCCACACACTGAACAATGAGAAGGAACCAAACAATTGAAGAGCAGCTTTCTCCAACTGCTTCTCCCATGCAATTTGGGATTTCTGGGCGAGGAAAATGCAGAACTGGTGGTCTTCACTCAACAAAACCAGAGATGTTTCTTGCACGCAGAAGAAACCTCCTTTTGTTTGTGTTTCAGAGCTGCGACCGCACTGGAAATGCAGGCGCACGCCGGCAGGAAGCTCCGGCAAAGAGCCCCTCCAGAGAGAGCCCCGGGAGACACGGCACACGCTGGGCACAGCTGGGCACCGCTGGGCACCCACTCCCCAGTGGCGCTGATGGAACAACGGCCCGTTTTTAGCACCCCATGTCAGAGTTTCTGGCCAGAAGGGTGCGAGTGCCCAGCCCCGGCAGGGCGAGGATCCTGCCGGGGCCCCGAGGAGCGCGGGAGGCGCTCCGGCGCGCACGCTCCAGGAGCCGCTTCCCGCTCCCGCCTCCCGCCGCCGCGCCCCGCCCCGCATCGGCGCTCGGCTGCTCCGGCCTGGCTCGCTGCGCTCGGCGCTCGGCCGGGGGCGGGGC